>JAPXFQ010001371.1:330000-610000 GCA_028564705.1 Apricaphanius iberus | reverse complement strand
TTGGGGGAAATGTTTCTCTAGAGCTGCAAAACCAGTTGAAACGGATCAAGCGTAAAAATATAATTATAATATAAAATGTGTATGTTTTAGGGTTAAGTTAAAAAACGGTGTTGTTTTCCTGGTTTGGAGTTTAGAACAATGATAATTACAAGTAGATCCACCAGATTTACACAAAGCACCTGCTAAACATTTACAATGATTAGCTGCTACTAAGGCATTGCTTTAATTATACAAAGCTAATTTCATGAATCTAGTTTGTGTTTAACATCAAAAGTACAATCAGTTGATCTGATTAGTTGATTCATGTCAGGGTACAGGTTGCAGACCCTTGTTCTAGGTCCGTTTAAAAAAAGTCTAATTCTTTGTTTAAATGTGTGAAATGATAAAGGGTGTTGCACCTCCTTTTGCTGCTTTTCAACACCTGCAGTAAGTCTCTGCTTCTTAGGAACATGAGCTGGACCTAATGTGATTGCTATGTGCTCTGTAAATGTCTCCCTCTGGTGTGGATCGATAGCCTGTCGAAGGCTTGATTCAAGTGGCACACTTGTCAGTTAGGCCATATTGGATCTTTCTTGTTTGTGCCTGCAGGGTGATCAAACCGTGATCTAGAGCAAACAGGCTAGCATTAAGGAAAGAGTCTACGTGGAGGGTAGGTTGGTCTAGCTGCAGAGGGCTGCAAACAATGTGTTAACATTTACATGAAAATATGAATCTTGGGAAAATATGAAAAAAATATTCATTATAAGGTTGTCAAAGCAACTGATAAGCAGATAATTGAAATAAAAAAATGAGTATTTCTCTTGTTGACTGTAAAAACATATTTTCCCTTTTACAGTTTGTTCTTTTTTGTTTTATGACTTAATCATCAAAGTACTGTTATTACCTAATGATAACCTGAGTAAATCCAAAGTGCAGTTCTCAAACAATATCAACCATGTAATACTTGTTCTTTTAAAAACTATCTCTCGCTCCAATTTTAATATACATGAATATTTTCTCCAACCCCCATTGCCTTCATCAGCCACAGAAACAGTCGACCAAAAAACGAGCGAAAACGAAGAAGAGCAGAGCTTATTTTTGCTAGTAGAAGCTAACTGTTCTTCAACTTCCCAACATGGCGGATCACATTCAGAATTATGTTATTTGTGGAAATAATTTCTCATCCTGAGGTTTCCAAAGCACTTTTCACACACACATTTACACACTGGTGGTGGTAAGCTACAGTATAGCACAGCTGCTTTTAAAGCAGAATTCCTGCCTTAGTCCAGCCTGTGTCGAACCAAAGTGGACTTCTCTTAATAGGACTAATGCACCTAGAAAATGGAATTTCTCTCCATCTAAACTCCAGCACAGCTACTGACAGGAAGTGACAAGATTGTGGAAGCAGGAATAAAAAACACTCCATCAACAGTGAGTGTGAAACAGTCAAATAATACAATACTTAGTAAATGTGCTGTGCTGCTCTCTGGTAGTAGTCTACTTCTTTGCTCACTGTGCATATCCTGCTGTACTCCATCTACTCCACTGCTGCCAGGATGGATAGTCTCCTCCCCTTCCTGTTGGCCCATGGGTCCCCTGACCAATAAAAATGACTGAAAGTTAATGGAGCAGTAACATTTATTTTCTGGTCCTCATCATCAAACATTGTTTCAAATGTCTTGTGCTCCTTCAGTCTTGGTATTTAGTTTGAAACTTTGGTATTGTGTTAGTGTCATTTATTCTTTTTATGCATGAGTGAAACTGCTGAGCCAAGTTGGTGTATCTGTGTGCATTAATAAACCAGAGCCAAAAGTCCAGTCTTCCAGGATACCCTGGAAACAGGAAGAGTCCTGCTTACTGTTTCACTTCATTGCTTCTTATTTAAACAGACATTTATAATGTTCATTATTTTAATGACATAGAAATGGCTGACTTGTAATCATAGCCATGCTAACCATGTTAATCACTGTTGATTTAAAATGTAAACTCCATGATCATTTAAACGCGTAAGACCATAGATAGATACTGGGCTGAGCTCAGATTAGTCAGTTAAGTAAGGAAAACACCATCAGGAGAGCTGTCTGCCCCGACAGCAGCAGATCCATGGCAGTAGCCAGGGCACCGACACAGGGCGCCCAGAGGAGAGAGGGGCGCCCTGTGTCGGTGCCCTGAGCACTACCCAGCCAAACACCGCCCCCGAATAAGTAAAAATATAAAATAACAGAGCTAATATAATATTATATTATTTTATTATATATAATATATAATAAAATAAGTAGTAATAAATATAATAGTAAAAAAGTTAACCATATTATAACATAAATAACTGTTAAAATATAAGCAAATAAAAACTGATTAAAGGCTAAGCTAAAAAGGTGAGTCTTGATCCTGCTCTTAAAAACATGAACGTTCTCTGTGGCCCTGAGGTCCTCCAGCAGCCTGTTCCAGAGGTGAGGGCCATAATAATGGAAGTACGCCTCACCATGAGTCTGTGTCCTGACTTTGGGGATGATAAGGAGACGGCTGCTAGAGGAGCGCAGAGACCGAGAGGGTTCATACGGTAAAAGTATTTCTTAAAGATAAGAAGGCCCAAGACCATTAAGACACTTAAAAACCATTAAAAGAACCTTAAAATGGATCCTAAAACATACGGGGAGCCAATGCAGTGATTCTAAGACCGGTGTAATGAGCTCCTTCCTCCTGGTCTTCTTCAGGACACGAGCTGCTGAGTTTGTAGAAGCTGTAAACCTGAGGTTGTGTTTTTGGGAAGACCAAAGAGCAGGGCGTTACAGTAATCGATTCTACTGGTGATAAAAGCTGCATTAGCGTCTCTGTATTGGTTAGAGAGAGAATGGGGCGGAGTCTGGCGACGTTCTTTAGGTAATAAAAACCCATTTTATGTCATATTTTTGATGTGTGGCATAAAATTCAGCTCCGAGTCAAAAATCACACCCAGGTTCTTCACTTGTAATGATGGATTTAAAGACAATGTTTTGGTTAAAGTTTCTCTCTCTGAGCCTCAGGACCGATAACTAAAACCTCAGTTTTGTCCTGGTTGAGCTGGAGAAAGTTTTCTGCCATCCAGGATTTAATGCCTAAAATGCAGTTAAAAAGTGCATCCATTGGCCGTGTGTCATCAGGAGACATGGAGATGTACAACTGTGTATCATCAGCATAACTGTGAAAGTTAACTCCATGTCTTCTGATAACACTGCCAAGAGGGAGCATATACAGGTTAAAAAGCACTGGGCCTAAAACTGAACCCTGGGGAACACCACATGTGATCTTATGGACCTTAGAGGAACAGGTATCTAAACTTACCATAAAAGTCCTGTCTGTGAGGTAGGATGTGAACCATTTGTGAACAGCACCAGAGAGGCCGATCTGTTTTAAACGAGTTAAAAGAATAGTGTGGTCTACTGTATCAAAGGCAGCGCTTAGATCCAGGAGAACCAACACTGTCACCTTTTTAGTATCATAGTTTAGTCTAAAATCATTTAAAATCTTTAAAAGCGCCGTCTCTGTGCTGTGGTTCATCCTAAAACCAGACTGAAATTTCTCTAGGACATTATGAGCGTTAATAAAATCATTAAGTTGAATTAAAACAAACTTTTCAAAAATTTTGCTTTAAAAAGGTAAGTTAGATACCGGTTGGAAATTGTTTAAATATTTAAACCAATGGAGAGAAGCCAAAACAGGAGAAATGTGATCTCTCTTTTTAATATTCATCAGAACTCTTGCTGCAGCATTTTGGATCAACTGAAGGCTTTTAATTGCATTTTGTGGACTTCCTGATAATAAGGAATTACAGTAGTCCAGCCTTACCCACCCCCCAAGAATCAAATACATGGATTAGAGATACTGCATTGCTTCGTCTCATGTCTCTCATACTTCTCTTGGTAATGCTCCATAGTAGGGCTGGGTGATATGAGCTAAAATTAATATCAGGGTATATTGAGCAGTTTACCTCGATAACGATGAGTGGACAATAACCATGACAACATCACCCCCCTCCTTTTCTGTATTCAGTGTCCGGTAGTGGCCAAATGTACTTAATGTACTTTAAAATATGATGGGTTCTTGCTATTGAACGGCTTCAAAAAACCTTTTAATTCAGTGTTTGATTTACATCATAGCACAGGCGGAAACAGGCGTCACAACTCTACCTGTCAGAAACGGCTGGTCGGACTCAGATGCAGACTTGCTTTGAAAGGCTATTTCCCATTTTATTGAATCCAATAATAAAACATCCAAGGAGCACAATACGAGGAAACACATGAGGGGAGGTTAGACGAGGAACTAGCGAAGGGAGTGAGACACAAATGGGTATATAAAGGGCAGGACCACACAAGGATAACTCATTAGACAATGAGCAATAGGTGACTTTGATTAAACAAATGAGGACACAGACTGACAGACAGGGAGGAAGGAGTGGATCATAACACTGCTCTGCCTGAGCAGGACCTGGGTGGATGGAACTGTTGGGCTAGAAACGCTCTGGTTCGGCAGCAGCTCCGTTGCTGCAGCAACAAACATACATGCTCCACGTTAGAGTCTAAGTATCCAATAACACGATAAAAAGTCCCTTTATTTGTCGCCAGTCGCATTTTTCTGAAAAATAGTCGGTAGATGAGTCTAAACTCTAGCTAAATATAGCTACACAGAGTTGCTGTGTTAACAGCGTTGTTTCCCTCTGGATGTTAAATGACTCTAGGGAATGCTCATTTCTTAAAGGGGCAGGAGCACCACTAAACTAAACCACAACTTTTCATATTTTTTACATACCGAATTTACAGGCATGGGCAACATGACGTTGGTAACAGTCATACATTTCGGAATCAG
Source organism: Apricaphanius iberus (assembly GCA_028564705.1). Classification (NCBI taxonomy): domain Eukaryota; kingdom Metazoa; phylum Chordata; class Actinopteri; order Cyprinodontiformes; family Aphaniidae; genus Apricaphanius; species Apricaphanius iberus. The sequence continues at coordinate 605,179 of JAPXFQ010001371.1, read as the reverse complement.
TAAATTTTTGGTATACCTCCCAGCCCTTCTCCATAGTTCATAGTTCACCTCAGAAGAGCAAGGACAATTTCTTTACACCCCGATCACAACCTTTTTGAACTGATGACCTCTGGCAGGAGGTACAGGGCAGCCAAGGCTCGCACATAAAGACTGACAGTTTTTATCCAACAACAATAAGACTATTAGAAACGGCCAAAAACCACACTGACTTATAGAAAGATTGGGTTGTCCTGATCCTTATTTTATTACTCTATTCACTCTATTTTAAGTTTGCTTTCCATATCTTGGTATTCATTGTTATCTATTTTGGTATTTTTTTGTGTGTGTATGTTTTTTTAATTATTGCTTTTAGGACAAACCAACAGGGCTTTTTTTTACAATGACAAAAAATATAACTAACTAAGTAACTAACTATTAGGTTAATATTGCTCGCAAGGTGTGTCTTATGAATGCATCATGGCAGCATGGCGTTGCAGGAATGTTGTTACATTTGTGCCAGCAAGCTTGATAGTAATATTACCGCAGTACTGGCACAGCGCTTGAGTTAAGATCATGATTTGCTACAGTGGGTGATGTCATGGTCATGTGTGAAATGTTCGCGGAGTCTCGGCTGGCAACAGTATGTAAAATACAAGGCTTTAAGAGCTGAAGATCAGATCAGACAGTTCATGGGGACTGTGAAGGACAGCAAGCTTTTGAAATAGTTCGCAAAAAAGACTTGAGCAGCGGGGCTTCAATCTGGATAAAAACAAGTTATGTCCATCAATTCTCTTTGTTTATCATGGACTCTTCTGCCTCACACTTTATACTCCTGCATAACCCTGTAGACAGCCTGGACATCACCCCCACACAACCCTTTATCCTGCCTTTTGTGAAAAACACCTGATATAGGCACATTACTGTCAATTTTTTTTTAATTGCATGTATATATGTTTTATTCATTACTCACAGTGCTTACATAAAACATTGCTTAGTTTTGCTGAGTTATTGTTGAATTACCGCTGAGTTATGCTTAGTTATGCTGTCCTGTGACACCTCCTGTTCTCGACTGCTAAAACAGAGCGTTCTTTCTCTCAGCAATTTCACATCTACAACCATGTATGAAGTTGTTTATTCTCTCAGAGCTGATTAATGAACCGGTCCGAAGCTGATCCGATAGGGTGTGGGTGATACTGTACTGCACTATATATATATATACCTACCTGTGACTTTGTAAGAGCTCAGAAAAGGAAAAGAGAAAATAGCCCCCTAAAAGATCATCTAATTTTGGGGGTGCCTGCAGGACAGTAGGCTATAAACATATGCTTTGTATAAACCGGGGACATTTCCCAAGCATTATTCATAAATTATAGTTTTGTCCCCACCACATTAAAACCTGATGTGGAATTTTTTAACATCCACGTATGCTCCCAGTCCTATTTTCATATAATCAGTATCCAAACTGATATTCCACTACCTTAAACAGTTTCTTTATGTGCAAATGTTGTAGCATTCTTTGCAGAGATTGGTGTTACATCCAATAAAGACTTGCTTTTAAAGTGGGCACTGTCTTCAACAGTACCTGGTTAACTTATATATTTTTAATGTAGGGTGTTTATGCTGCACCACCTGCTCCATGCATCTACCCACTAAGCAATGAGACGTCAGAGTGATGTCTTTTTTATATCATTTTAGGACTTCAAGTTTTGGTCCACTGAAGGGGTTGCTTTGTAATGCAAGGTGACATCTGTTTTGGACGTCTACTGCACGTCTAATGTTCACGTCCGTGGGATGTCTAGTCCAAATGTGGTTATCTTAGATGTCTTTTCAACATCAACCTGAGACTACTTTTAGACATTGTTTTGTACCACTCTTATAACTTTCAAGAGGCTGGAGGACATGTTGAACATGTTAACATACTGAGAGATGAAATATAACTTCAGTCATCTTTCACTCTGTAAACCCATTAGGGGTCCTAGTTTTGGGCACCCTCAGCATATCTTAGTAAATATTGATAACTAGCCACTCGATGCAGACACCTAACTCCTGTAAACTACCATCTCTAAGACGGTGCCGAGACAAACATAACCAAACCCTGACAACAACAGAACTCAAAGGATAACTAAAGAACATGACTACATTTGAAACATAAATTATAATGTAAAATGGAGGAATTCTACAATTAACATGAACACATTACCTACTACAACAACTAAACTAAACTTTAAGTGACAGTGTGTAGTTTTTGCAGTACATCTTTGAAAATAGGCATTAAAATATTATGTTATTATAATTACACAAAGCACATTAATATTGATATTGTAAAATATGACTTTAAAAATCAGTTTTAAAATACATAGGCGCTGCTCCTCTTTTCAGGAGAAAGCCATATTAGATGACGTCTTTACTTCCACAAGAGCCCGGACGGACAAAGCGCACGGAACACGCCCGCTATTAAAACATTGATTTCCCCTCAAAATGAAAAAAAGTTTCTCCATAACTATATTTTTACGTCTTCGCTAGTTCCAAGTGATGAAATAGAGACTGATGTGCTCGTCATGTTGCTGCTAATAGATCATTCTCAGGGAATTGAGTGTTTGAAAACAGCACCAGTTGGACCTCCGTTGTTGAGTTTCTTACTCGAACACACAGATACCGCATGCTTGTGTTAACTTAGATATGCACTGCCCCCTACTGGCCGAAAATTACACACTGTGCCTTTAAACAAATAACAAAATAGCATGTACTCAAACAACTAATTAGTCAAAAAATGTTATTATTATTCAATAATATTAACAATTATATCTTGATATATGAATGAATACATCTTGATATATTAATAAAAAATGTCAATGGCATTTTCCGGCACCTGTCTGAAGACGTCCCCATGACGTTGAAAAAATTCATTGTTCACAGTTATGTGAACAATGTTAAACTGCATATTGACATCCAAATAGTGGACCCAATTTGCACGTCATGTAGTAGTCCAGAATTGGTCTTGGACCGACCGACGCAATATAGACATGAACTGCACGTTCATAGGACGTTTCATGTTTCGTGGGTATGGAGATATCGCAGGACTGTGTCTTTATTCCAGGGGGCAAGGTGGGCATACACTTTTTTTATGACCCATTTCTAGAAAATTTTTCAGCGAAGCGACACATTTTGCGATTGGTTTGTCTTCAAATATTGCATTTGTTGTGCATGTACCCTGCCAGGCTGCATAAGTGGCTACAAAACTGTTATTTATAAATATGACACCTACGTTTATAGCCTACTTTCCTGCAGGAACCCAAAACAATATACATAATTTCTCTCTGAGATCAAAAAAGTGTGTTTTAATAAAGTACGAAAGCAAGATTCAATCCCCAAACACCCCAGATGTCGGTATTAACCACTCCACCAAAAGTATAACTCAATAATCAACTAGCCAGGGTACAATATCCATTGGACAGGATCCCCCACACAGTCACACATGAATTATGAATCCCTGCACACAGTTTAATAAACTGAGGGAACGGATTCTTACCCCTCAAAAATTATTTCTGCACCTGACTCCTGCTGGGCTCTGTAGTTCCCAGAATTCAAAGCACTTGACATCTCCAAAAAATAGAAGACCGAAATAAGGGAGTGAAACGTACGCTGCTTTTCGATCTGGTTACTACCGTTTATGTCAGAACCGGAATATCGGTACCCATCCCTAATTATGACCTTTTATTTGACCTATTTCACTGACACACTGACTTTCGTATATGTTTATACAGATGTACAATTTTTGCATATTCTTTAGGAAATCTATCAATATGTCCATTTTCATCCTTGATTTGCTCAATTTTGAAATTATTTTAAGGAATAGAAATGTATAAAATGTTAAAATCATTTCATTTCCTATTGTATTCTATCTTTTGTTCTACTCCATAGTCTAAAGTTTTTTTCTATTGCACCATTTCACAACAGAGTTCATCTCAACGCCCTTTACAACAAAGTCATTTCAATAATTTTGCATCATAGGTTTTTGTTCCACAACATTAAATTGTCATAAAATGTTTACATTAGTAATGTTAAAAGATGGTGAAATCCTACATGCCACACATTTTCTATATTCCTACATTCTATATTGTGAAAGTTGTTGTGTTTGAATCCTGGCCTGGAGTTTGCATGATCTGCCCTGTGTAATCTTGCTTGCTCACGTAGTCCAAAGATATGCATGTTAGGCTAACGAATATCAGTAAGCTGCTCTAGTTAATGGACAGATGGATGGATGGCTTGATTGTCCAGTCTTTGTGTTTAAAATTCATAGTTTAGGATAACAGCTGTTATGCAGAGCTAAATAGATTAATATAGAAAAACTTGATACATTTGTGTTGAATAGTTTCTCTCTTTAAAACCCTCCAACATTTTTCTCTATGTCATTTTATTAACAAATTAGACCTAAATCTAGTCATAGTATTTTTTCTTCTGTAAAGAAAATCACACATACGTTCCAATCAGTTCTCTATTTATTGACTGGTGGAGTTGCACTCTATGTCAGAAATCTTCACCTTTTACTCTGAAGCAGTTACTGTTTCTTATGGATCTTTTTGTATCATATATATATAAAAGCATTTTTAAATAAAAGAAAAAAGGGAGCATCACTAATGGAAAACAAGCTGTCTGGTCTGAGCGTAATTCCAACAGGAACTAGTTTTTGCAGTCATAGCTGTAGGCATAAACAAGAGATGCAGACAGAGGCTTTTTGTTTTCCTAGACAGATGCTGACCTTTTGAGCTGTGCACAGGTAATAGCATCAATTAAACAGCAGAAGATTTGTGAGCCATCACTGGTCAGGGTTAATGTGTTCTCTTAAGCCTGACAGAAAGGGTGTGTTCTGACAGACAGTCAGGGCTGAGGCTGGATAAAACCAAGCAAACTGGCTTTAACCTTTTATAAACCCTGCTGTACTCAACAGGCTTAGTGGGATTCAGGAGAATTAAGTTGTGGAGACGGCTGGAGCAGTGAAGATGTAGAGGGAAGAAGAGAATTTAGGCCAAACGCCAGAAAAATATTTACACAGATGTGGCTGAGAGAGGAGTAGTTTGCGTACTGCTCTGCATGTATCCGTCTAAAGGAGATCAAGAACTGGTTGGAAGTTTATAGGAAAGATGCTTTTGTCTTGCTGTACTGAAAATAAGACAGATAAGGAAATCCTGGCCATTTAATTTGTTGTCAAGAGTGCTACTGTAAAAATCAAGTTCAGCATTATCAGTTGAGATATTTGATTAGAATAAGTAGACAAGTAAAAACTTTGGTTTCTGCCCCATTTAGCAGACATACCAGGTCTTAAATGTCCTGTAGACAGAACCTTCCTGTCTCTGCTGAACGAAGGGACATTTCTATGCGTCCTTTCAATTAAATTCCTTGAATTTCAGTCATGGAGAACATCTTTCATGACTCTTCTAGGATTTTGTTGGATCTTCAGTGAAATATGGTTGCCAGATACAGTTTATCTCCAAATCTCTCAGCAACACCTAAACTCTAAGAAATGACTGTGAAATACACTGTAAAGTGAGTTACTGTGAGTGTTTGTAAAGTAAAACACTGTATATTTAGCAGTAGAAATAAACACAATACTGTGTAATCCATTACTGTAGTAAAACACAGTAATGTCATCACTACTATAAAAAAAGCAAGAATTTACAGTAGTATGACATTTTACAGTAACCATGGCAGTACTGTAGAAATTCACAATCATTTATGGAAATAATTCACAATAATAGATAGGAATGTATGTGTACATGGCCTGAGATGGTTTGAAGTCTTACAGCTTCTGATTTTGTGGATTTCAAATGGGCAATTAAGAGAACTGCTGGGATTCTGGTTATTGTTCCACAGGATTATTGTTCAGCAACCCCTGGGGACCGAGTTTGGGGTCTGTAGGGGTCAGTGGTTGCTGTGTGGTGGCCACAAAGCAATTTTTGGAAATTTGAAAACAAAAAAATGGAGCAAAGATAAATTACTTCTTAATGGTTTGAGGCTGAAATTGGAGCATGTGTTACAGGGAGGGTACGGGTAACTTTCAGACTGGTGCCAAAAACTACATCTCCTACAACACTGGGGCGACTGTGGAGAAGTGTATGGATAGATAGAGTATCTTTGCAGTTCAACGAAAGCTTCATGCGTGGGACAGGGTGGATGACTGTCCATCAGTAAGGTTATTTTAGCCAGAGTCCTTCTGTCTCCCACCACCTGCACCTGGTTAGGGTCTCTATGAGAGAGCATGTGTTAAAGTGAAGCTAAGGTTTTTCATCTGCTCTGATCTGTTTGTCTTCTCACATGATCAGCAGATTAGCTGCCTTGTGATTTCATGTTGAGGAGTTTCTCTCTGAGGCCTGCAACAATTTTTGCTTTGCTCTCTCTAGGACATATAAAAACACATTTTAAGCAATTTTTTAAAAACAGTAAAAACATCTAACCGTCTGCTTCTCTGTTTTTTCCAGGTTTGAGCGCTGCAAAGCTGTTGAAAGCAAGTGGGCTGAATCCTGCAGTGCTGGAAGCCAGGGATCGAGTCGGTGGGCGAACATTTACTGTCCGGGTAAGAACTAACATGTTTCTGGAATACGAGGATTTTTGGTTATGTAGTTGTTCTGATTGGATGTGCAACAATGAGAACCCACAAAGTAAAAAAGAAGAGCCGCTGCAATAACATAAAATTTACATGTGATCCTATTAGTCATCTTTTTGTCAGCTAATCGGTTTTCTTTGTCGTTTCCAGAACAAGGAGACAAAGTGGGTAGACCTTGGTGGGGCCTACATTGGACCAACCCAGAACCGTATCCTACGTTTGGCCAAAGAGTATGGTATTAAGACCTACAAAGTCAACGAGCAGGAACACCTTGTGCATTATGTTGATGTGAGCTCCTGTCTTCATTATCTCTTCTACTTTCCCTTCTTATGAAGCTTCGACTGAAATCTTTGAAAGACATGTTCATAATGTTTTTTTTCTTGAAGTTCTTTGTTACTGCTGATGGTTTCTGGATCAAACTGCCCTATTATCCAGCAAATAGGGAACTCATGTCAGCTTTTATCTTCTAATGTGATTCAATAGCCTGTGACTGGAGTAAACAACAAAATCCTCAAAAGTGATTCTCTTATGTACAGTTCAGATGTATTTTATTTGCCAGAATGTTCTTCTATAGAAGTTTGCTATTGAAAGAGGGGCTCCGTTCAGAGCAAAACCAGCTCTATTTTCTGGTTTATCAAACAAAAGGAAGAACCACAAGCGGCAAATGTATATCTTAATCTGTATTTCATTAAGAAGTGGGCTTCTTCTTTTTTTGTTATCTTATTTTTTATGCTTATCCTGCCCATTATCTGTTGAAGCTCTCTCTCTCTCATAGGCTGAATGAACCATAGGTATGGTTTGGTATGCAAGGCAAATCAACTTCATTTGTGTAGCGCATTTTGAACAACAAGCCATGATGATTACATGATGATAGGATAAAATAAAAGGAAGAAAACAACACCAAAGGCATGATCATTACGACTAAAGATGAACACTCTCTACTTTGTCTAAAATCATTTTAAAGATCCTACTAAACTGACAGTAGCTGACTTTAGGTGTTCTTCCTTCTGAAACACCACCCACACAGAAGACTGTCAATTAGTACTTCACGTTCACTGTCCTGGAAAGATTAGATTTCCAAGATTCCACCCAGTTGATCCCTGTTAAGAGCCATTTAAATTGGATATGTATGGGCTACATTATGCTGACTATTAGTGACAGAAATGTAAAAAAAACTTCAGGATCATTGGTTTCAGCCAGCAGGCCAATCTTCGTCTGCTCTACACCATTAGCGACTGGAGAAGCTAATATTTGCCCAAGGGCTTTCTGTAATGTAGTTTCTTGATTCTTTAAGTAACTGAAAGGCAAACAAAGAGATCCCAACATCATTTTACTTAACTTGCCTAAGCCCATCTGTGGTCCTCCACAAGATTAAATTTGCCTTTGCTGCCATAACCAGGTTGTAAATCCATGGACTTTGAGTTTTTGTCCAGAAGGTGTGGACACAACACACACACACACACAAACACACACATGCACACACACACATGTTGGGTTTCTATGTCTTGTGGGGACTTCTCATTGACATAATGTTTTCCGTAGCGCCTTACCCTAACCTTAACCATCAAAAATTAATGCCTAACCCTGACCCTTACCCCAACCTAACCATAACCTAAGTGTAACCCTGACACTAAAACCAAATTTTAAGCCTCAAAAATTGCTTCAAACTTGTGGGGACCGGGATTTTGGTCCCCACAAGGGAGGTCGGTCCCCACTTGGATAGTAAACTTCCAATTTTTGGTCCCCACAAAGATAGTAATACCAGCTCCACGCACACACACACACACACACACACTTTCTGAACTTTATCTGAAAGATTGTTCTGATGTCCACCACCACATAGTAGAGCCACAATAATCTGACAGTGATGGTCTGTTAGAAGAAAAGTTTATGAACACCACGCTGCACATTATTTTATCTATTTTTGGCACATCATTTTTGAATAATTTTTGCTCTGTATCACTGTCTGATTCAAAAAAGCAAATATTATAATTAACATGTTGGCACAACAATATATACATCTAAAGCAGTGGTATTCAAATACATGTTATAGAGGTCCAATGAGAAAAAAAATGTCTCTAGGCCAAGGTCTGAAAGATCATACTTTTTTACAATTTAATGTGATAAATATTTAAGTAGCTTATTATTTGAACAAATTGATATGCCTATCAAATCAATAAAAAAATATATTGTATTTTATCTAAAAACTGTCAGGAGTGCAGTGTTTTTTTGTTTGACCCAAACGAGGAAGCAGATAAAGTGCAAGGATGTTTATTGAAGTGCAGTTGGTGATTATGTGGAATGCTGAACAAGGTGATGATGACAGCAGGAACGGAGAGACTGGACATCAATCAGGAGGGAGAACGGCAGGAAAACACACACAGGAGACATCAATAAAATAATGATCCGGACCTGACTGAAGGAACGTGACGGGTGTGAATGAGGCAGCATTACAGGACTTCACCCCCTCACCAGACTTCGGATTCCAGACGTCGTGGAAGAAGAAAAACAGAAAAGAAAAGGAAGCACCCTTCCGAGGGTGGGTGGAGGTGTCCCACGGAAGGACAGCCCAAGTCTCTGTGCGTGCGCCGCTGGAGGTCGGGGGGACAGCCCGGGTGGTGTCTCTTGGCAGGATGGGAGTCGGGCAGACGGCCTGAATAGCGTCCCCTCACAGGGCAGGAGTTAGGCAGATGTCCTTGTGGTCCTCTCCTCTCCAGTGTACCACTGGATGGACATCCCTTGGTGGGACTGGAGTTGGGCAGACGGCCCGGTGGTCCTCCCCTTAGGACGACACAGTGGCTGATGGGCTTGGCTGGTCATTGGAAGATGAGCCTGGTTGGTCGGCAGCGGTGACGGAGTAGCCTGGCTGGTTCTGGTTGGCAGCGAAGGAGGAGCCTAGCCGGTTTTAGTCCGTTGCGAAGAGAGGCCCGGCCGCTAGATCTGGGCCTAGAGGCTCGGAGGCCGGTGGGCCTGGAACGAGGACTTGGAGGACAGGTCCTTCCTGATCAGCACAGGGGACCCCGGCGGCTCATAAGGAGATGACGGGTGCTGGAGTGCTGCTTCTGTGATTCCCAAGAAAACAGCAGCCAGTGCAGACACCGGCAGCAAGTGTGCTGAGATCAGAGTTAGGTCGTCTTTGACCTCCTCTGGGAGTTCTGACGACAGAGGTAGGTGATCCCTTAACTGCTCCAGGTACTCTAGGACCTGTAGGTCCAAGCGAGGTCTGGGCTTGGGCTCCGGAGACGTGGTGCTGGTTTCCTCTGGTAACCCACAAGAGGCTTAAGAGCTGCTGCTGTGCAGGTCAGGAAGACCGCAGCCATGATTGGCGGCAGGAGCAGACTGGCTGACTGGCTCACAGAATGAGGCAGACTGGTTGGCTGCTGCAGGAGAAACTGGACTTGATGGTTTGACTTAAAGGTGTGAGCTACGGAGAATCAGGTGTGGATGATTGGGGACAAGTGAGGATAATGATGATAAGCAGGAGTGAAAGAGGCAGCATGACAAAAACATTTTAGCCTTTAATTGTCACATAAAATGCAGAGTATGTTTATATGAATTCTTATATTTGTAATGATGTTTCATTTAATAATTAAAGTAGTGTAACATGTCAATAAGACATTAAGTTAATTATGGCAATTAACTTCAGAAAATAACAAGCAGAGTAAAAGCAGGATTTTTCTTTTCCACATGTGGACTCAACTATTTAAAAAAATTCAAGGAATTTAAATCTCAACACATTTAAAAGCCGAACATATCTGGGTTCCTGCTTTTTTGTTTGTACCTGGTCAGAGAAGTGAGTTCTTACGCGTTATGGGCCTGAATGGAGTCAGAACCAATCCCATGCATGTGTGGAGGTGTGAGCCTGGAAGGATATTTGCTTTTGATCATATTCATTGTGGAGAAAAGTTGCTCGCGGTTATGTGTGAAACCAAGCATGGATCTTTGTTCAGACCTGGTAAAGCGTCTCATCTGGAGGCTGGATCCAGAAAGAGGAAGGGCCAGTCCTGACAGACTGTTCTTTCATCATCAAATCTGCTTGGGCATCAACTTACTGCATCTGAAGATGCCCAGCATTTACCCATTAAACAGGGTTTCATTTTCAGGGTTTACTGTCATGAAAAACATGGAAGTCATGGAATTTAAAAATCCAGGCCCTGGAAAGGTTTTGGAGTCGTAGTTGATCTCTGTTCAAACTTTTAAAATGATTAAAACTAAATAAGAAAACATCAAGAAACTTAAAAGGGGCATGCCACGTGGTGACCCCCAATCTAACTCACATTTCAATGCTAGCTAACATGCTATCATTAGATTTGAAGGAATCAGTTAAGCAAAATTAATACATTTGTTAAAATGCTAACATTAGCTAGCATGCTAATGCTAACTAGCATGGTTTCATTAGCCTCAAACTAATCAATATGAGAAGTTAAGGCCAATTTATTTTGCTAATGTTAATGATAACCTTTCCTCACTCTTAAATGGAGCTCATGGAGCTAATGCCCAAACATGGCACATGCTAGCTAAAATGTAGAGTACAAAATGCCAGTGAAATACAATTTCAATAATGCATGGCTATTTTTGGACAAAAATGCTAAGTTGTTGCAGGTAATATTTTCTTATTAATTACTTGCGTATTGTTTACTGGGACCACTTGCACTACTGTTTTTGAGAACTAAATACTCTAAAGGTAGTTTGTTTAGGGAGCTCAGTTAATGCGTTAAGGTTGTAAAAATAATACCATTACCCACATAATTTAGTTCTACATTTTTACAGTTCCCTAGCATTGATCATGTATGTTTTATAATCTGAAATTTAAGGAGAACTCCTTGTTATTCTGATATTGCTAAATATTTTTGTTGTCTGTCATTTTGATCAACAGGGTCATAAAATTCTGGACATATTGTATTTCTACCTGTCAATTACATATTCAATAATATTATTTTAAATAATGTTCACTCCAAAATAGCTTAATGGAGAACTACATATAAAAATGAAATGGAAGGATTGTATCTAAAATCCAACAGTTGACTTACTGTGTCCTGGTTGGACAGTCCCAGAACCTGGTCCTGCTCCACATGGAAACAGAGCTGCTGATGGAAAGTAGCTATTGGCTGTCTCACAGGTCACTAGAAGTCCTTAAATCATGTCATCATCTAATTTGCATACTGTATATGCTGTTGTAATAGAGGCTGTAGGAGAGGGGAATCATTTTCCTAATTATAATTTTTGCCAGATAATTAGTAATCCTCAACTCTACGCCTTAACTATAAGATGAAGCTTAGTTACAATGTGATGTACTAATCAGAGGTTGCACTACAATCTTTTGTTGTCAGTCATTTTTGCCTAACAGGGTCAATTAAATCCATTCATAATCTATTTTATCCACCAATTTTCTAAATGATAATAGCATATTCAGTAGTATTCAATATTCATTCAACCCAAACAAACTGAACAGAAAATCCACATCACATATGGAGCATCTTAATATACTACATGTTTTGTTAAAATTTCACCTGCTGTGGCCTGAATGCTCCACAAGGAGCTGAACTGCTCTCCTGTTTGTGCGTAATGGAGGCTGAATCCGTGCTGTTGCCACACAGACACTGAAGCGTCACTTCAGCTAAAGTTTGAAAATCAGAGAACATTTCTCCAGTTGATGAATTTTTATATCAGTGGTTAAGCTGCAGTGATCCATCACCACCAGTCTGTCTACGGTGCAGTCACAGATGCGCTTCATGCCTCAGCAGCGCTTCAAAACCCCGTCAGCTACTGGTTAGTGACATGCTTTGGGTACGGTATCTAAATCTGAGATGATGCTCAGTTCCCCCTTATGGGAATCTTTTTTTTCAGTTACATTGGAAATATTAAATTAACACGACCCTTGTCTGGAATATACTGTATAGGAATACTAATACCTTTGTTACTAGTTAAACAGTATATCAACAAATACCCTGTTCAGGTTTTTGGTCACAACTTGCTAACACTCAATGCTGTGTTTGACTCACTGATGGTTTTCCAATCCAGTTATCTAATGCCTGGTCCTTAATGAAGCGTGTTTTCGACCCACCACTGTCAGTAGCAGCTATGTTCTATTCAGCCACATCAGCAGCTGTCTGAAATGTCACCAACATGGCAGGCAGAAAGAAATCTCTTACTGCCTGTTGTCGTCACATGAGCTCTGGTGTCTCCTTGGCTACTATCTAAGCAAGATGTAAGATCAGTGCAGCTCACAGCTTCCGGCTGGTTTCCATAGCAGCCATCCACATCAAAAGCTGCTCAGCACCACCCTTCTTGGTGGCTGTTTTGGTCTGTGTGTGTTTTTGTGGTTTCATGCATTCAAAGATACAGAGGTGTTGTTGCTTTTCTCAAACAGCTGACTCTGCAGGATCATTGGGTGAAACAGACCTTGTGAATTCTGAGCTAGTTTGGTTCTTCTTGGTCAATACTGAGCAGCTCGGTCCATGTGCCGCTGTTTGAGTTCAGACACCAGCAGGGAGAAGATTTTCACTCTTCAACCCTGATTAAAAGTAACTGATTCTTACAGTATGACAGCTTTCATACAACAATGTAATACATGTTCAAGTTGCTTTTATGTAAAGCAGATTAGCAACAGGCTTTTAAAACAGTCTGGTAAAGGTAAATATTTCCAGACATTCAACTTTTTCTTTTTTTGCTGTAAAAAGAAAAATGTTGTAGCCTCTTTTCAGCCAGCTGATCAGCAGTATGCAGTAGCACTATGTTAACAAATATAAGCTAGTTTCATTTACATAAAATATATCAAAATTAAACTACATCCGAATGTAGGAATTATCATGTGAATCAAAGAAAAAAATTAAAAATGCTTATTTAAAATGAATTGAGCCACTCTAACAGATATGTGGGATGTAGATTTATGTGGTTATAGAGCACACCAATTTCAACATCGTTACACATACCATCATTTTCAGAGTGTAGAGCAGCGGTTCCTTCTGATTCTGATTCTGATTCTAAAGTTGGGGTCGGGAGACCACTTGGGGTTACAAACATGTAAGTGTGGGGGACTGAAATTCTCCCGAGAAAAAATTTCAATAAGCAAACATCTGCATTCTATAAACATAATAAAACAGGGAAATCTGGACTTGAATTGATAGACGCAACATATATTGCTCATATATTGCTTTTGATGTTGGTTATGTTGCCATTGAACCACTTTTTAAGTGACTCAAAAAAAATGCTTGTACTGTATGCTTCATCAAGAGTTGGGGTCATGGGCCTCTTAAATTTCTATTTTTTGGGTCAGAGACTGGAACGTTTGGGAAGCACTGGAGTAGAATATGCTGAATATAAGCCACACCAGGTAAATATGAAAAGAAAAAAAAAACTTTTTGTGTATAAATACATGCGACTGAATATAAGCAGCATGTTTTCATGTATGAAATATTTGCACAGAAAGATGGTACACAGAAGATTTTTTTTGTCTGTTTAATTTAAAACACACTGTTTTGTCAAATTCGCCAGTACGTCATCAACACGACACGACAGTACAGACCCCGTGCCAGTGTAATTTAGATGGGTGTGCATTGGTTTATTTTGGGTGGGGGGCATTTTATTTAGCCCCTTCACGTTTTTATCTCTCGTCTGCAGTGTGTTACATATTTCCAGGTCAAAACTGCCTTTCTTGACACAGAAAGTTTGTTTTCATACTCCGTGGGCTATAGTTGTGATGATGAATTTATGTTGGGTTTGGGAAGGGTGGGGTTCGTGGAGTCATTTTAATCTGTAAAGAACATACTACGTAGTTGGAAAAGCGCTTTATTAATAAAGTTTGATTGATTGATTAAATGGGAGGAAAAAAGCAGACATCACCAAACAACCAACTTTGTACAAATAAGTTACTCACCAAGCAGTTTATGACAAGAGCAAAAAGAAACAAAGATGTCCTACTTCTTCTATGTAAATCTCTTATTTCTGCCACACTGATGAGTGACACAACTTGCTGCTGAAACCCCCATATGGATCTCTATTGTATATGAAGACACACTCAGAAAAAGATGTAGTTTAATCACACTGAAGCTCTGATAGTAGAAACATGCATATTGTAACTGTTACTAGTGCAGCACATAAGCTGCAAGTTAAATTATTACTACTTGCTGGTGTGCTCAATTCTGCTGTAAACTATTTGGATATTGTTTACTAGCTGCTACAGATGTCAGCTGCTGACTTCTACTTTGAAAGAAAACCCACCTAACCTCACAGGGCTTCGCCTCAGCACCAGAACGCTTGATATTTAAGGGGGAAAATCCTAAACTCATTGGACATAAATAAATTTCCAGATTACCAGGTTGAGATTCAATAACATCCCATCTCTGCCCGTGATTAAAATGATGTATGCCAGTCACTGATATGAATCATAGCTTTAGACACAGTACAAGCTTTTGTCAAATCACTCAAAAAGCATGAAATGAAAACTTACCCATTGAAGAGGAATCCCAAAACGGCCTTCTCAAATAAAAATGTATTTTTACATCCAACACGGTCCCGTTAATGTCCTCCATTTAAATAGTTAGTCCACAACACGTCCTATGTCCAAATCCAGCATCCTCTGCTGCTCCACACCTTCATAATTCCCTTCCTGTCTGGATCTTTCAGTAACTTTAATCAGAACTACCTGTCACTGCATGATCTGTTCCGGAAGCATAATCCGTACCGTGAGCACATCTGCACATGCGCGCCAGGAAGTACTTCCGGGGGGGTTGTTTAGTTCTTCTCAAGACGGTGGATTTGAGCTCTTTCGCCACCTGCAACATTTTCTGGAAAAGCTGAAAAAGAAATCTACCCGGAAGTAGTTCCTGGCGCGCATGTGCAGATGTGCTCATCGTGCAGTGACACTACCGTTAGCATGCAGGTTAAACACAGAGGGGCTGTGTCCGAATCCAGTGGCTGGGTCCTTCAAAGGATCCAGCCGCTGGATTCGGACACAGCCAGGGCTTCTTATTATTATTATTCTTTGTGTTTATAAATGGCCTGCTAGCAACAATTTGGTGCACTACCACCACCAACTGGTACGGAATGTGTACAACAGTCAATACACTGATCAACAGCCCATGGAGTTTGGCCTGCCCAGCTTTTCCAGGGCGGGTACAGGTGTCTTTGTGGGCAGGCTCTGCTCCCCAATGCCCGCCCATGGCCCCGGGACAGCGACAGTAATATGTCTGGTTAGAAAATCAAACGTACATTAGCCCAGCAGAAAAGTAATTGGTCAATATCTTCATCTTCCTCTAGCTAAAATCACTGAAGCCGTCTTCTAGATTGTCTTTATGTCCTCTGAAAGCGTTTGTCTTCTTTTTAGACTGGCTCAGTTCTTCCTGCCTCCTCCTCCAGTGTCTCCTCATCAATAAGATAATGTCAAGGTTACATGCAGTAGCTCTTGTTCCTTCTTGGGTGACCAGCCTTTAACTTGAAAGCTTTATCATCTTTTTCTTTGTGTTTTTTCCATGATGAGGGTGTGTGAATGAAAACTGTGGATAGTGTCTTCTTCAGCGCAGAATCTTTCCCCACATGTATATCTTACTTTTTGGCTTCCTGCTACATTAGTCAATAAAGAAAATCTATAAATGGCTGTATAGGACGCAGGGTCCAATGAGTATGAAAAAAGTAGCAGCTTATATTGTGAAATTTAAAATACTGTCTTGGATATCAGGAAAAAAAAACATTTTGAAACATTTTAGCTTGAGTTAGCTGTTTAGATGAAGACTTCTAAAAAGCTATAATTCATTGGCCAACAGCTTCAGCAGTTTTGAATTTCAATTTAATTTCCACTTTTAGAATTTAAAACACGTGAATATACAAATACATGTTTCAATAAAGCATGATTCTTGATTATCAGCAAAGCACTTATGAGCAATAAAATGAAAAGAAAAGCAGCATCTCCTATCACAGTATTGTTCTGTGAAGGAACAGAAAACATGAAGGTGATGCTTACACCAATCTCGCCTCCAAGACAACATCTGGCTGTTTCTTCCTGGTAAAAACAAGGGTTGTAGTAAGCCAGTGAGCCTCCCAACCCTTTGGGTAATCAGGGTTATCTTTCAAGCAAGCTGCAAAGCTAATCAGCTTGTCTGTTGCAGATTGTAATCCTAAAGGCCAGGGCAAGTTTCCTTTATCAGCAAACTAGGGTCTAACAGGCAGTGCAGCTCAGCACTGGTCTTACTAATGAGCTATCACTATCAGAGATGGGGAAATATGCTTTGATTAACTATACTGCTCCTTATCAGAGGTTGGGAAAGAGCCTGGGGTTGTCCTACCGCTCCCTCTGTACTGTGGAGTTCATGCATCCTAGCAGGGTCTCAGAAGGAGTCAGCATTTGGGAATGGAGAGTTCTGTTGGGATGAACAGCTTATGTCTTGATAACACTTGCTCTGTTTATGTAATAATGTACTTATCCAATCTTCGATAAGTACATTACATCCTGTAACTACAATGGTACCTCAGCAAGATTTTTTCTACAAAACCTCAACATCTGCAGAGTTTCTGATCCAGATAACTTATATAACTACCAGATTTCTTTAGATGAACATTTCAAAAGTTTATATGTTTACATTTACATTATTTTATTATCGGGATGGACTTATGAAAAGTCAGAGTGCATCAACAGATACACATTTAACAACTCTGGCTTCCATATACTGTACAATTAAGGAGTCTACTGCCTCATTTCCTCTGAGCAGTAAGGCAGGTGCAAGGCTGGTACAGTCCAAACAACTGACCAGTACCGCTCCATTCCTGGGCCCTTCAGTTGTAGATCCACATGACAACGGTACAATACAGCTAGGCTGGAGCTACTAGCCTCACAACACAGTCCATTGATTGGGGGAAAGAAAGCGTCACTACTTGACAAGCAGGAGACATATAACTGCATGTCCTTGTTGTACTAGTATGTTGCAAGGTTAGGTTTTTAGGTTTTACATCTCCTTCCCAGTGAATCCATCTGGGGGTGTCCTCTTGTCATCATCTAACCCCTGCAGGCTTAATTTAAGTTTTTGGATTGCTTTACCCCTTGTGACTTTATTGTCAATGATTTTGTCAGTAGGCTTCAGTCAGCTCTCGACATGCTGGCGATACAAGTTCTCACTCATAACTTGCATCGCTGTGGATGAAGACCTTAAAAAACTAAAGAGGAATTGAAGGGTTACAGAGAGAAAATGGAGCAAAAATAAATCACTAAACACCTGATATTGAAAGGCGGTTTGGTAAGGCATCTGCAGTTATGGGGGCGCTGTACTGGTCTCTCATGGTGAAGAGAGAGCCAAGCAGAAAGGCAAAGATCTACGTTTCTACCCCCATCTATGGTCACGAACTCTGGGTGGTAACCAAAAGAACGAGATCATGGATACAAGCAGCTGAAATGAGTTTACTTTGCTGGGTGGCTGGGCTCTCCCTTAGAGATAGGGTGAGAAGCTCAATTATCCAAGAGGGGGCTCAGAGTAGAGCCGCTGCTCCTCCATATCAAGAGAAGTCAGTTCAGGTGGCTTGGACATTTGGTCTGGACGCCTCCCTGGTGAGGTGTTCTGGGCATGTCCCACTTAGAGACACAGAGGGAGACCCAGGACTCGCTGGAGGGACTGTGCTTCTTTGCTGGCCTGGGAACACCTCAGGATTCCTCCCGAAAGTCTGGGTATCTCTGCTAAAGCTGGAGACCGCTGGAGACAGGCAATTCCCTTGCAACCCTTTGAGGATAAGAGGAATTGATAAAGGCTGGATTTTAATCTTCCTTCCAGTGTTACCTCTCTGAGAGCTCTCTGCCTCAGGATAAGCTGTGGCTGCCTTGGTAGGGTTGCCAACTTTCTCTCAACCAAATAAGGGACATTTTTTGGGTATTTTTAAAATGACCAATACAAAACAACAAGGACAACATCAAACTAATCAACACTGCGTGAAAAAAAGCATCTCAGTTTTTTAAATCTGTATATGAATCTTGCATGGACACACAGATACAGTACTCTGAGACTGTATATTGTTTTTTATATTCAAAGTCATGTATACATTTCAGCACCAATACTAAGTAATATATTCTTATGCACACACATGACTTCACATGTATGAATAATACTCAAAATAAAGGATAACGGTTTTAACATTTATAGCAGTTACATGCAGATTACAAATGCAAAACAGACATTAGATATCATGACTCACCATGTTTACTTTTTCCATGGATACTTTTTGCTGCTCCTGACTTACTCGAGCATCATTTTGTCCTTTTGCACAGCCACAGAAAAGTCCTTGCATGACATGTCACCGTTCACAGTTAGTTGAAGTTCATTTTTTATCAGTTCAGTGCTGCATCTGTTTCTGGAATCTGACCTCTTGTTGGTCATTAGAGAGAAAATTCTCTCAACAAAAGCATTTGAGCCAGGTACACTGAGGACAAATGAGACAATCTTGAACATGTTGTTCAGGTTGGCTTTGCCCATGTTTTGGAAAATTGTCATCCACTTCTCGCTGGTGCTTTTTGCTGTATCCTGTTTTGCCTTCAGCATTTCCTCATGGCAAGCACAAAACTCCTCATAGAGTTGATTCATGTTGATGGTCTCTGTCATTTTCAGGGCGGTCACCATCTGCTCCAGGTATGTGTAGGTGAGCTCCTTGTAGAGGCCAATGGGCTTCAGTTTCAGCATCACACTTTCTGGAGAGAAATCAATCTACTTGTCAATATAAGGAATGACGGTGTCCTAGAACTTCAGAAAGTCCTGCTGCTGCCTTAATTTTTGTGTTGGCATTTGTTTGTCCATCAGCTGTTTGGTCCAAAGAAGCTGTCCCGCTTCCGTTGCAACATCTTAGTTCTAAATTTTTGCACCTCTTCATAAACATCTGTGATGCAGAGCTTTGTTTCCTCCAGCTTTTTCACAAGTTGATCAAAAACACACCCCACATTGTGAAAAAAGTACAGATACATCTCTGCTGCATCTGTTTTTGCTTCTTCCTCAAAAATCTTCTTCAGTGCTATGGGACAGGTTTCCCCGGGTGACCAGAAGTACGAGGTGAGAGCGGGCCAGCTTTGCAGGAGGCGGTCAACAGCTGGATGAAGAGAAAGCCATCGGGTGCAGACGTGACGTAGAATTTCACGCCAGTTTTTATCTTTGTGAAGCAGACACGGAAAAGTGGTTGTATATCTTCAAGACAGCTGCCTCAGCGTCCACAGATAGCAGGTCACAAGCATGCTTGCAGGTGTTATGTGCAATGTGAGCCGGGCAGTTTACCTTAAGAATACGATCGTTGGTACTGCTGAAAAGTTGGTCAACGGAATGATGTTTACCAAAATTAACATTGGCATTATCTACTGCATAAGCTGAGATGTGACTGATAGTTAGACCTTATTTTTCCAGAGAATTCATTAGTGCTTAGCTGCTGCTGGTGACACTCGCTCCTCTGATGGTGATTGTTTCCTTACCTAACCTGGCTCATTCTTACTCGGCACAGTTGTTTTTTATTGCTGCTCATGAGTGTGTCTGCATTAGGGGTTCACAATTAATCGGATTTTGATCGGGATCACGATTTTGGTGGCCACAATTAAATGAACCTGATCGTTAGCGATATTTACATTCAAAATGCAAGCTTCACTGCGTGCCTCTTTATCATACACTGCCTCAACCAATAGTCTGCCAACCACCAGGGGGCAAACGCATGGCTAAAGCTTCATTAAGCTGACCAAATAAAAACCACACCTACGCTACTCAGCACTCACAATGGCTGCATCCGAATACGTCGACAACGTAGCAGGCGAAACGGTATGCTACATTGTACATATGCGACCGATGTATTAGATCCGAATCTCCAGTATGGATCTGACTAGTAGGCATAAAGTTCCTGGATGCCCACAATGCAGCAGAAGCCCCAAAATCGTAGAAGAGCGACCTAGCTAAATTTGGCTACAGACAAACTATCAACCATTGACACTGCCGCAATTTCCGCGTATAAATGTACATGTAGAGATGTTACTGATTACTGTGATTGTTTGTGACAGCTAATTAAACATTTAAGTTCAGTTAAATTCAAAGATCCCCGAAGGGAAATTTCAGTTTACAGTACAACCTGTCCAAGATCATTACAAACAACAACAAACAAAAACAGATCCAGGTCACTGAAGGGCTTGCAGCCACCAGAGCAGCGCTCCCGTGTATGCACACAGAAACAGATAAACGTCAGGGAGGGAGGGGTCCATGGTGGGGGGAAAAAAACGCTCAACTGTGTTTTGATTCCTTAATCCAGAGTCAGAATACAGCTGTGTTAAGTCAAGTTAAGTTATACTAGACAAAATTAACCGCTAGTGGATGGCAGGAACTCAGGTGAACGTAGCATAAACATCCGGGTCAAAGGACACGCAAAATGGTGGAGCAATACGTCTGATTTCTTTTCTTTTTTTCAAAAAACTTTATTACAATACGTGTGATTTAATACCTACCACTCGCTCGTTTGCTACGCAGTTTTTACTACATTAACTGTCGAGTAGTATTTGCTACGTAGCATGTAGTAAATACTAAGGAATGTCCTCGGCCTTTTCTGTATAAGCTGTAATTGTTTCCATTAAGTTGCACTTCTAGATTGCACTCTGAAATAACATTTTTAGTTTGTACTTATAAAAGTCTTGGAGTTTGTTTTCAGGTTGGGATTCTTTTTGGCATTATTTAATTTTTTTCAATAAAAATAGATATTTTACAAGACTGGCTGAATAATCGTGATGGATAATCATGATTACAATATTGATCAAAATAAGCGGGATTATTATTTTGGTTATTATCGTGCAGCCCTAGTCTGCACATGGGGTTAAGGATGGGGGGAGGCCAGCATATATGAGATCATGCTTTTACATATCTGGGGTGGACGGATGGGAATGTAGTAAATGTGCTGTAATTTTTAATGTGTTTAATTTTTAACTGTGATCACTTCATACAGTTTGATTTGATTTAATCCTGAATATGCCAGACCATAAAATAGCATATCAAACCACACCTAAAACAACAACAATAAATTCCTAATCAGACAGGGTTTATTGCCATATGATGGGCAAATTTACAACATTAGGAAATTGCTTCGGTACTTTGTGCAAACCTGCGTAAAAGGCAAACACCTAAATGAGAATAAGAATAAAATTTGCTAAATAAATTTATATATACATAAGTTTGAGTCCAACATACAGATAAATAACCTCTAGATTCTAAATCATCATAAATTCAATTCAGTTTAGTTTAAACTGCAATCAGTTTAAACGTTTTCTAAGGTATCCCAGCAGATTGACTGCAGCATTCACTCCTGGACCAAAATGTAGCGACAGTAGACAGTCGCCTGCGTTCTTTAAAAACCCCAAAGAAAAAAGGATCAGTATTTCATAGCAAAATTAGTAGTGATTATTTGGTGATTATCTGATGATGGCGGATGGTACTTAAGCAATCTACATATGGGCGTTCTGCAGAAGCTAAAGAAATGAATAGATAATCTAAATCACAGATTTTAGCATCCATCACCTGCTGAACTGATATAACAAGTGTAGTTATTTATTGGGAACAAGCTAAGGTCTCTCAGAATGCTTTCCTATTGAACTAGATACAAATAAATTGTAGTAAAGATGTAGTCCACAGCTGTATATGGGTTTGATTTGGATATTCTTATAACGGTGTGCACATTTAAGATGTGCATTGTTGGATCAGGACCAGTATTTTAGCAGATGCTGTGATTAAACCTTAGTAGCGGAAATGATTAAGTGGGAAATAGAAGAGAAGTGTCAGCTCATCCGTCCATGCTGTGTCTCCACTACTTACCTGCAGCTCACGGATGTGGAAGGAAAGCGGCCATGCATCCTTCTCTTTGCTATCCGCCTCTTTCTCTCTGCTGTCCCGTCTTTCTATTCAGTTGACCAGCATCACCATGGTGATGGATCACAGCACTGGATAACATACATGTTTCTCTTCATCCCTGCAGGTGTAACATGGAAAAATGACCATATCACGAAATAGTTAGTTGATTTTTACAACTCGATGTGAAAGTGAAAGTCATGTATTCTACAGTTCTTTTGCACTGAGTCGACTATTTCATGTGTTTATTTTTGCTCTTATTAATCATTAAGGCTGAATGACTGAATTAAACCCCCAAAATGTATTTTCGCAAAATTGTTCAAGATCAACAAGGGATGAAAATCCAAATAAAAATGGTAGATACAGAAATATGGGCATACTGAAAAGTATGTGTTTATGCTGTCAGAAATCGGTCAGGGCTCATTTTGCATGGATTATTTCATCATTGTAACGCGGCATGGAGGAGTTCAGCCTCAGGGTCCACCCAGGGGTTTAGGAAGCCCAGGCCTGCTATTACTAGATAGAAGGCTGTTTTATACAACAAATGAACTAAATCGAGAGCTAAGATACGACAGACAAAGACACACTCCCATTAAAGTATCCCAAAAAAATCTGTTCCTTGTAAATGATTTCAAAGCTTTTATTTAGACATATGCTCTGTATTAGGGCTGGGAAACAGACAGATGGACAGCCACTCAGCATTGTAGTTGGTGTCTTGGCTGGCGATGCTTGGACCTACGCGGGACAACAGCTCCTCTAGGCCTGCCGACGTGGCGAGGAACTGGTGCTTATGGATCCCTCCGCTGCAGCTCGACTGGGTCTTTAGCCGACTGCTACGGAGTGGTCCTGGTCAGGGTCCTCCCACAAGTTGTGTATTTCTGGCTTCACGTGCGTGAAAATGACATATTTTGGAGAGCGACCAGTTCGCTTTCAACAGACTTCGAGGTGTGAATATTCAAGCTCCAGCTAGGGGCGTGTAGAGCCTTTTGCTCGCTTCAAACAGTCATGTTGTGAGTGCAATATTTCAAATAGGTAGTATATATCATTAACTGAATTTACAGATCGACTTACGGTAATATTATAGCTGTACTGTACCACAGAATTGCTCTGTCTGCCTGAGAAGAACATGCCACCCCCTTTAACAACTCTGTTAACAAACAGAGAATTCTGTGAGGTAGCTTCAAAAGTCAAGTAATAAAAACATAAATTCTTCACTTTTGGACTTTAGTGCAACAATAAAATAAAAATGTCTAATATACCCATGGGAAGAATGAAGGAGACTCTGGATGCAAGCCGCCAAAGTGGCTCTTAAGAAAGGCTGTTCTTGGTTCTTCTTGGTTCTCCGCATTGAAACAAGTCAGCAAATGTGGTTTGAGCATCTGATCAGCATGCCGTGTGCGTGCCTCCCTTTGGAGCTTTTCTGATCATATTCTGGGTGCAGACACCAGAGAAGACTTCCCTATGCATAGAAACACCTTTGGATCCTCCTGAATCAGCTGGAAGATGTTGCTAGGGAGGGGATGTCTGGGGATCTTCCCTGGACTTCGGACTTAGGTAGGGGTTTAGGTCAAGTTAAAGGTGTGGGAAATGATGTCAAAAAACGGGTCTTTATTCACAGTTTTGTGTTTTCAGTGGTCTTTATTCACAGTTTTTCAGACAGGAAAGGGGTAGAGAGAGAAATACATTCAAATTTCAGAATTAATTTTATTCAGATTCTCGAGAGTTAGAATCGATTACCATGATCGGATCTGATTCGATTCAGTCTGATCCAGTTCGATATTAATACGAGTCAGTGCAAATAAAAACAGTTTTGAGCTTATATCTTAATTAAATGTCTGTAATTTAATGACTTAACATTGGGTGAGTAACAGTTCACTGGGGAAACTGTATTAGCCCTTTTAAACACAAGATTCAAAATGGCCGTCTGGACTTTTCCTTCCTATTTTAGCTTTAAACAATGAAATTGATTTTTGAACTTGCAAATCGATTTTCCCAAAAAAAAAACATTTCAACACAGCACTAACATTCAGTGAAGGTCTGAACCCTAAAAAGATACTTCAAGGACAAATAGCTTCTTTGTTGGCTATCTGTTCTGCTCCTCCGCCACAGGCCAGTCTGCAGCTGGCAGTTTAACAGGGTGTGTACTGCATGCACTGTGTTTGATATGGGCTATTGTGACTTTAAATGCATTTATATCTAACTGAAGGTGACTTCTTAACTGCTTTAAGAAGGGAGTTGTATGAATTTATGACAGATCTTGCAACTGTATGTTTAGTTTCAAGAATCATGTGTAGAAATCTTTGGCTGTCTGCCTGTGTTTGGCAGAGCACCCCAAATGGCCTTGAAAATGTTTGTGTATTCAGGGTCACAGCTGATTTGTCCTGAGCAGAATCTGGTTTATTTGATTGATTTTCAGAATTAAAGGAAAAACATTGCCTGCAATTACACCATGTGCAAACAGATTGTATCTGTTGCCAAAGGTTGATATCTGCTGGTCTTCATGTACTTTTTAACTGTAACAAAGAGTTTATGAGCAGTAAACAGATGGTGAAAGTTCAACTCAAATCCACTGAGCTGGTTTTACAAGATATTGGTTGTGGTTTTATGTAGGATTTATCTGCAGAAAGCCACATTAAAATACTGCAAAGTTACATTAAGCAGTTAAAAAAGAGTTTTGTTTTAGCTTTGATTTGCAGAACATGCACATGTTGAGCACTAATTCAGTCACTTCAAGGCTGAACTACTGCAATTCCTTATTAGCAGGAAGTCCACAAAATATAATTAAAAGCCTTCAGTTGATCCAAAATGTTGCAGCAAGAGTTCTGCAGGTCTACTGGTAGTTCCTAGGATTTCTAAAAGTAGAATGGGAGGCAGATCTTTAGTTATCAGGCTCCTCTCCTGTGGAACCAGCTCCCAGTTTTTAGTCCATGAGGCAGATACTCTGTCTGTTTTTAAGACTAGGCTTAAAACCTTCCTTTTTGATCAAGTTTATAGTAAGAGTGGCTTAGGTTATCCCGAGTTATTTTTGTAGTTATGCTGTTATAGGTTTAGAATGTTGGAGGACATACTGACCACTTTTCTTCTCTCTGCTACTTTTCTCTTCTACTACTCTCCACATCTATTTTCTGCTGTTATTGGGATTAACACAGTTTTCTCTCAGTGTTTTTCTCCCCAAAGAAGCTCCACATGGTCTGGTATCCTGCTCAGCTACAGCGCCCCCTGCTGGATGGGGAGCATATATTCAGATAATGCTCCCAGTGACAGAACATCCTCCATGTCCTATTATAAACTGTTTACTTTCTTTAATATAGAAAGTACTCTTACATCAGTTCTTTTTGCTCTTTCTCTGTCTCTTCTCTGTCTTCTCAGACCCCCAGACGGTCGTAGCAGATGACCGCTTGTACTGATCCAGGTTCTGGTTCTGCTGGAGGTTTCTTCCTGTTAAAGGGGAGTTTTTACTCTCCACTGTCGCTACATGCTTGCTCAGTATGAGGAATTGCTGTAGTTAGAGTCTGCACCATCCGGGTACAACCTCACATCAATGACTCAGCACAATCTGCTGGGATTCCTTACATAGATAACTTTTAACTGATTTGTTTGCATAATTGTGTTAACATGACTTTTCTTGTAAAGAGCCTTGAGATGATATCTATTGTTAATATATATAGAAATAAACTGAATTGAATGAATTGGACAGAGTTAAGGATGTCACCTACTGTGGATTCCATGCAGCATTGGCAGGAAAGTCTGACGGTCACTAGAGGTCAACAGAACTTGTGATCTGCATATTTAGATTGATAGCATCTGAGTGAAGTTTATCTGTTTAAAACTCTGCCCTCTCACTACTTCTCACAGTGTCACATATAAAAAGCATTTGGTCTAATCAAGCTGTGTGTGGAGTTATGGATGCCCATATCTGAGTTGTAAAGTCTTACATAAGGCCTTTCTCTCTTGTCTGCACAACTCTTTGAATCCTATTCAGTCACTCTGACTACGCAGTCTGGAGGTCAGCAGGTTGAGGACTGTCCCACATTTCCCACAGATTCAGCAAACTTAAAGTGTGTAATCAAGGACATGCCACTTCAGGCTTCTGGTCTTTAATCAGGGTATAAAGTGAATCAAGTTTACTGATAAGGCCCTGAGCTGATTGGGACTTAGAACAGGATGTTACACAAGAATTTTGATGTTAATCAGGTCTTCATTGGCATTATCAGTTATTGCTTGATTATTATTCTGTTGTATTCCAAGAAAACGGTTTTGGAGAAAATATTGGCAATTTTCTAACCCTTGGATGTTTTATACATTTGTACCGATAATTGGTCATTTTGCAGCCATAAAGCGGACATTTTGGTTCTGCTTTGAAAAACAGCGATTTAATTTAATTTTCTATAATCTAATTTAATTTTCTATAATCTTATTCTGTTCTTACAGTAAATTATATCGAGCAGCACAGCAACATTTTATTTTGACAGGGACCATAATTTCTCATTAGGTGTGATGTGAGCTCTGCAGTGCTTTAAGTACCTGGGTAAGCAATGGGTTGTTTACGAAATGGAAGTAGAAACAATTTATTGACTGAAGTGTTGAAAAATCTTCAGAATCATTATTATTATTATTATTATTATATTATTCTGATTAATATTCTGTCCTGCTAGAATCCTGCGTTGCCATGTTCTGGTTCAGGTCAAAGTTTTCATTGATTAACATTGAATCAGCTCAGAATCAGTGTCAATAAAAAGGGACGACACTGTTGGTTCTTGAAAAGGCTGCAGGTAAATGTGGATGTGCAGCTTAAAAACCCACGTCTGACAGTGATGGTTAACAGAATACCTTAGCATTTCATTTCACCACATTTCTCTTGCTCATGCAGGCAGTGTTGGACAAGTTACAAAGAAATTGTAATATATTTCACATTACTAGTTACAATGTTAAAAAATGTAATATGTTTGAATTACATATTACTGTCTTAAAAATGTAACTGAGATACACTACTTTAAGTTACTTTTGACTAAATATCTTAAATATTTACCACGACTTCTAATCACCGTAACTTATGAATTTAAATTTTACACAAGTGTCACACCACAAATACTGTATTTTTAACACTATTTTATTAAAAATAAGTCTCTAGTCCCTTTGCATGCCTTCTATTTCATGGTAATGTTTGTTAAATCTAATCAAAAGAAGATGCTGAAAGTGTTCATCACAAAGATGGTGGACAAAGATGAGACTCTGATGTCTGAAGTCTTACAACAGATGGTTGTGTGAATAATGTTTAAATCTACAGTCAATCTTTTCCTCAGCCGTCCTGATTCTCTGATGTTTTAAGCAACAGGAAGTAGATGGTGGATCTTGTTCTACCGTATCCAACTTGATTCAGTCTTTTGCAGTAGTTGGCCAGAAAAAACTATTTAAAATGCATTTGTAACTTGAGTTACTAATATTGTAACTAGTAATATTTTGCTGTATATTTTGTAAGTAATGCATTACATTACTCAGTTACTGAAAAAAGTAATCTATTCCTGTAACTCATTACTTTTGTAATGCATTACTCCCAATACGGCATGCAGGTCAGTGTGATTATCCTTTCTAATGAACTCAGCTTTCCAACAAGGAAGTCTGAAAATCCCCCTGAGTTCTGTCAGTGCAGACACTGCTGCATGGCTCCTTGGAGCCTCTGTGGATCATCATCCTCCAACTATCTGCTGTCAGCAGGGAAAGAAGATCCTAGAGAGCTGCTGGTTTTTGTTCATCCAGGAGTGGATAATTCAAATGACTTTCATTATAAAGACGATATCTATTGTTATTCAGCGCTATAGAAATAAACTGAATTGAACTGAACATTAGGAAAAGGAAGATGTGTGTTATGAGGATAAGTGTAATCAGATAAATCCTCCCAGTATCAGACCAGTGTCTCTCTGAGAACAAGCTATCAGCTTTCATTGTCTGTTCTGTGAGATAAAGAAACAAGTTTTAACTGACTTATCAAGTCAATGTTCATGAGAAGATTGTAACAATGTTTTTATTGATCTGACAGGGAAAGTCGTACCCGTTCAAAGGTTCCTTCCCTCCCATGTGGAACCCCATTGTTTACATGGACTTCAACAACCTCTTCAGGACAATGGATGAGATGGGAAAGGAGGTGAAACAACACTCACAGTCTGGATAAATCGATTCATCGTTGAGCTTGTACTGCTTCAACACCTCCTACAGCTGTGTCATGCTGAATGTTGCGTCTGTGTTTGTAGATTCCCAGAGAGGCACCCTGGAGAGCTCCTCATGCTGTAGAGTGGGACAATATGACCATGCAGGAACTCTTCAATAAAATCTGCTGGACCAGGTGACAGACAAAAAAGAAGATTTTCATCTTATCGGACTTCTTTCTTTGAAATGTCGCCAAACCCTGTTGTAGCTGAAGACAATCTCCTGGTGTAATATCTCCCCTCATAAAACGATATAACCATATCACACCAAGACCTTCCTAACAATACATAAAGCTACATTATCAAGTCAGTAACCTTCCTAGTTCACTTACAGGTATGTCTAAGAAATGATATGATCATAGAAATGGAAATCAAGCATATAGTTCAAAGCAGATATTTAAATAGACTGAAAAAAAAAGAAATAGAAACTTTTTTTCTTGCTGCCCAACATTAAACTAAACTTTTCCTAATTTAGGTCAATAATTCTCAGCATTTATTAAATGCCAGAATAATGATGTATTTTTTATTACTTTCTTCAAGTTCAGAAATTTGCATACACTATACCTGGAAACAATTTGGGAAAGCCCAGATGATGATGTTACTTCTCAAACTTACTGTTTCCTTGTTTGACACAATTGGAAAGAAAATAAATGAGCCAAGCTAGCAGGAATGGTGAAAACCAAAAGTCTGGTTCATCCTTGGTTCTAATTCCCAGATGCCTGAAGGCGCCACATTCATCAACAACCATATGTCCGTGTAAAAACACATCTCCAGCTATCATATCGGTTAGAAAGGAGAAGGGATGACTGGGTTATGTTGAGTAGTGACCAAATCATTTTGTGTAAATGCAGTTGGAAGCTGGTAGGGAGGCAGTGGGAGTGTCCTCTTCCACACTGACAGTCATTGGCTGAAAGACCACTCAGAGAAGAAGAAGTTATCACTGTGAGAGCAACATTCATGACATTTGGTGGGAAAAGTTTTCAAGTCTGAGAGCAGTGGGAGTCTACATTATACTGAGGGTTTGTTTTGCTACAGGAGGGACTGGTGCACTTCACAACGTAGATACCTCATAGGGAAGAACATTATGTGCAAATACAACAGCAATATCCCGAGACATCAGCTGGGAGCTTAAAACATGGGTCCAGTATGGTCTAATTACAAAGTGGCTTTACAAAGTAGTCTTTGTTGTCCCATAGAACGTTATAGGTGTAACTCCAAAGGTGTGTGACAGGAAGGCAGTTTAAAAACCTAATCCATCTACACTACAAGGAATGGGCCAAAACTGCAGCTAACTATTGTTGTCTTGGATCTAGCAAAATGGAAACTTTTTACTTCTTTTAACATAGAAAGTACTCTTACATCAGTTCCTTTTGTTCTTTCTGTGTCTCTTCTCTCTCTTCTGAAACCCCCAGACCGTTGTGGCAGATGACCTCTTGTACTGAGCCAGGTTCTGGTTCTGGTTCTGCTGGAGGTTTCTTCCTGTTAAAGGGGAGTTTTTCCTCTCCACTGTCGCTACATGCTTGCTCAGTATGAGGGATTGCTGAGGTTGGAGTCTGCATGATCAGGACACAACCTCACATCAGTGACTCAGCACAATCTGCTGGGATTCCTTAAATAGAGAACTTTTAACTAATTGGAATGTTGGAATAATTGTATTGAAATATCTTACTATATATGTTGTAAATCTGTGCTTTATTAATTAACTGAATTGAATTAAAGATTAAATCACTTTGGAATCCCTAAATGAACTAAAACAGGAAGAAAAAGTAAAGTTATATGTGTTTTTAGATAGTGTATTAAAATATCTGATACCAACCACATATTATATTAGCTTTGTTACACACAGTGATCTGTTTATGAAATGATTGATTTCAGCAGATAGAAGTTAGTATGAGAAGATCAGAATATAACAGTATAAAAAAATGATCTTTAAAATGAAAATGTCAACCACATAAAAAATATAATTATAATTATGACTACAATAAATAATAATATGAATATTATTAATGTTATTATCATTTTCTATGTTTACTGCAACAAAAAAAAGAAGAAAACTAGGATCTGAGTAGTTTCTTACACTTTTTATATGTTCCCTTCTTTCCCTGCAGTGCTGTTCGCCGCTTCGCCACCCTGTTTGTCAACGTGAACGTGACCTCTGAACCCCACGAGGTGTCGGCCTTGTGGTTCCTCTGGTATGTGAAACAGTGTGGAGGGACAATGAGGATCTTCTCCACCACTAATGGGGGGCAGGTACGTATCCAGGGCCCGGCGTTCGGGTCAGCAAACCTCAAAACTTCATCCAAACAACTGGGTAAACCTCTACATCTGATTGTTTACATCTTCATGGATTTCCTGCGTTTGGGATCCAAACAGAAATCTCATTGTCATGCATCATGACCAGCACATCTCCACGTAGAAAGAGCTGAGATGACCAGAGGCCGGAGCCTGAAGAAGAAGAGCTTTCAGTCGTGTTAGTGGTAGATCCAAAATTAGTCTCAATGCTTTCACCTTTGTCTGCTCTGCATTGCTTCAGCTTAATTACAAGCCTAACAAAAGATGCTTTCTTGCAGTGCTGGGGGAGCTCATTGTGCTTTCCCAGAGTCCAGTGAGCCCTCGTTGCCATAACCACCGAGGTCTGGGACTGTTTTTCTGGAAACCGATGACACTTTAGCCAGTACACAGGCCTTCTGCAGTTTTCATGACAATTTAAAACCTGCACAAAATGCAACAAGACATGAGGGGAATTGTCTTCTTAGCTGTTTCAAGTATTTTGTAAAAACTGTGCCTATAAATGTCTCAAAGAGACTGTCCTCTGGGAGGACCGATTTGAGTTTAGTATAACTTAGTAGCAACTGACTGGCAAATTCAGCCAAAGGACAGAATGGATCCACACAGCATGTTTGTGATCAGGGACAGCAGAGATTCCAGCGCTAAGACCACGGAAAAGGTCGCTTCCTAATCAATTTAGTGTGTCAGAGCTTTGGCATCGCTCTCCACCCCCTCAGTCTGTCGTCATTATTTAGCAGATGCTAGCTCTTGCTCCGCAGACACAAATCTGCAATTTGGTCAGACACTAAACATGACTTTTGTTGTGCAAGAGGAGCAGAACTCTGAGATCTGATGGAATAAAGGTGGTTTCTCTTAGTTTTAGGACAATATTTTTTGCCCATAAAGCAAAGAAAAAGCTAAATAATGGTACTGCACTTTATTTTGTACAATGCCTTACACAAGTATTCGCACCCCTTGTACGCTGACAAAAACAGACATCACCTTAATGGCGCTTCAATCTCACATACCAACTTACAATAAAGCTTATTTCAGAAGCAGAAGGAAAATGACACATTGGCATCTTATTTTTTTTATCAATTCTGAAAATTATTTTCAGCTCCCAGATTCAGTGCATTAGTACATTTACTGCATTTCTAGCTTTAAATCTCTTAGAAGAGTGCCTCCCAACCCTGGTCCTCAAGGTACACTGCCCTGCATGTTTTAGATGGTCCATGCCTCACCTGATAGCA
Source organism: Apricaphanius iberus (assembly GCA_028564705.1). Taxonomy (NCBI): domain Eukaryota; kingdom Metazoa; phylum Chordata; class Actinopteri; order Cyprinodontiformes; family Aphaniidae; genus Apricaphanius; species Apricaphanius iberus. Next base: position 573,054 of record JAPXFQ010001371.1, on the reverse strand, counting down.
ACGGATGGCTGATTACATTTGTTCCAGATTTTTGGAGCATAGAAACTGAAAGCTGCTTCTCTATGTTTGGTTCTAATTCTAGTGATTGTTAGTAAACTAGAGTTGGAGGACCTGATTGGTCTGCTAGGTTGCTATAGTGACAACATATCACCAACATATTTCGGTATTAAACCATTCAATGATTTATGAACTAGGCGTATTTAGAAGTCTATTCTCTGAGCTACAGGAAGCCAGTGTAAGGACTTTAGATCTGGGGTGATGTGTTCTACTTTCCTGGTTCTAGTGAGAACACCAGCAGCAGCGTTCTGTATCAGCTGCAGCTGTCTGATTGACTTTTTTGGTAGACCTGTGAGGATGTTGTTGCAGTAATCAATCCGACTAAAGATGAACACATGGATGAGTTTTTCTAGGTCTTCTTGTGTCATCAGTCCTTTAATCCTAGAAATGTTCCTCAGCTGATAGAAAGCTGACCTTGTTATTGTCTTTATGTGACCCTGAAGGTCCAGGTCTGAGTCCATTATTACACCTAGATTTCTGGCCTGGTTGGTAGTTTCTAGATGGATTAATTGAAGCTGTGTGCTGATTCTGGATCGTTCCTCTTTAGGTCCAAAAATAATTACTTCAGCTTTTTTTCTGTTCAGTCGGAGAAAACTATGGGACATCCAGCTATTGATTTATTCAATAGCTAAATTATATTATTGGATGTTATAACCTGTGTGAGTGGGATCATGTAGATATTTACTAGAAGAGGCCCCAGCATGGAGCCCTGGGGAACCCCACATATGATTTCTGTTCGTTTTGATGAGAAATTACATATTGATACAAAGAATTTCCTGTTCTTAAGATAGGACTCAAACCAATGAAGTACTGGACCACACAGTCCAACCCAGCACTCCAGTCATCCGTGTAATATTTTATGATTAACAGTGTCAAATGCTGTACTGAGGCTCAACAGAACCAGCACTGTGGTTCTACCCCAGTCTGTATTCATGTGGATGTCATTGAAAACTTTGACTAGGACAGTGTCAGAAGTATCAAAGCAGCTGGTCATTGTTAGGAAACTATTGAACTGTTGATACAGCTTTTTACTGATGAATGTGGCCTGTTGTTCTGCATTAATGTGTTGTTTAGGTTGTTTTTTTTTAGTAGTGGTTTATTACCTGCTGTTTAGTTTGTTGTTGATTGTGGGAATGGTGATATGATTATTGGTGTTCTGTCACAATATTTTGTAGGGCTGCAACTACCGATTATTTTCATAATCGACTAATCTGTCAATTGTCGATGAATCGATTAATCACTTTAATTAATTATATTTGGGTATTACTTTCACCTGTATAAGTTATTAAGAACAAATTTTCATTAAGAAAACGGAAAACACAAGATAATTGTGCAGTTCACTGCAATCTATTTTATTGGATCTGAACACAGTTAACAGTGTAAACTAGGGCTGCACGATTATGACCAAAATAATAATCTATATTATTTTTATCAATATTGTAATCATTTTAATCGCAATTAATAATCCGGTCTTGTGAAATATCTAAAAAATAAAATAATGCAAAAAAATTAACCCAACCTGAAAACAAACTCCAATACTTTTATAAGTACAAACTAAACATGTTATTTCAGAGTGAAAGCTAGAAGTGCAACTTAATGGAAACAATTATAGCTTATACGTAAAAGGACGAGGACATGAGACGTATTGCTCCACCATTTTGCGTGTCCTTTGACCCGGATGTTTATGCTACGTTCACCTGAGGTCCTGCCATCCACTAGCGGTTATTTTGTCTGGTATAACTTCACTTAAATGTTTAATCAGCTGTCAAAAACAATCACAGTAATCAGTAACATCGCTACATTTACATTTATACAAAGAAATTGCGGCAGTGCCAAAGGTTGATAGTTCGTCTGTAGCCAGTTGTAGCTAGGTCGCTCTTCTACGATTTCGTGGCTTCCGCTGCATTGTGGGATAGCCTAGCGTCCATCGGCTGCTTACTGTGGCGGTACTACACATCCAGGAACTTTATGCCTTCTAATCATAATCTCCATGCTGAAGAGTCAGATCTAATACATCGCTCGCATACTGCTTTTCGCCTGCTACGTTGTCTACGGATGCAGCCATTGTGAGTGCTGAGTAGCGTAGGTGTGGTTTTTATTTGGGCAGCTTAATGAAGCTTTAGCCATGCGTTTGCCCCCTGGTGGTTGGCAGACTATTGATTGAGGCAGTGTATGATAAAGATGCACGCAGTGAAGCTTGCATTTTGAATGTAAATATCGTTGATGATCAGGTTCATTTAATTGTGGCCACCAAAATCGTGATCCCGATCAAAATCCGATTAATTGTGCAGCTCTAGTGTAAAATGAGCGTAACAGTGCAAAATATTCGTCCACAATAATTTTTAGGCATAAAAATACAAAATGAGGTGGAATTCCATACAAATTAATGTACAGCATATTGACAAAAATATCTCAGCCCATGCAATGAAAATCATATTTTCATAAGGAGATTGACTTAGTAGGGCAGTATTTTGGGGGCAATATTTGGGCTCTGAGAATGAATTAATTTACCTTCACTTAACAATATTTTCATGGTCTGTGGGGTGTTGAAGTAAATGTTGCTTTTTGAATTTGGATGTTCTGCTTTTAATTAAATGAACTGGACATTTTCACAGAAATGACTTGAAATAAACACCAAGGGACCATTTACCTCTCTTCATTCAGTAAATCAGTTTAGAGATTTTCAGCATCACCTTAAAAATGTTGCTTAGTTTTGGTTTTGTGCTGTTTTTTCTGGACGAGAACATTCTTATAAACAGACATGGTAAATTTGGCAGGCGCAGGATACGCAGCACGGAGGAGATTCACAATTACTTCTAATCAATTTGCACCAGAACACAAAAAATGAAACCATGTGCAATTATACTATAAAAAATTCAGCGAAACAGCCAAGTCACAAAAGGTGAACTGTGTTATAGTGAAGGACCACTGTATGTAGCGTATGTATTTTCTTATTAGGTGTAAGTTACTTCCTCTGCCGCATTAACTCCAACATGTTGTCGTCTCAGATGTTCATTTAGATAAGTTGTGCTTCCGGGCCATGCTAGATCGTCTTTCCACAGCATCTAGAGTTAAGCGCTCCTATACTTTTGATGTTTTTGTTCAGGTTTTTTCTTCACTTTTCTCTTTCTCTCTTGTACCCTCTCTTGCTCCGCCATCTTGCTCAGTGTAAGCATGTGCTTCAGCCATGTGTGTGGTACGTCATGAAAAAAGAGGGTACCTATTGGCTGATTTCTTCTTCTACTGCTCCACTGGTAGATTGGTAGCTCATTACTGCCACATACTGGCCGCAAATATAACAGATTGTGTTAAAAATAGACCTCTTTTGGTAAAAAATGATTATAAAGCATCTAATCAATTACTAAATTAGTTGTCAATCATTTTAAAAATTGATTATAATGGATTAAATCAATTAGTTGTTTCAGCTCTAATGTTTTGTGTGTTTTCCAAAATGTTACATTTTAGTCACATCTGACAAGAGCACCTTAAGAGTTCTCGTGGCTTTCTTTTAAAAATGACGTCCTCATTGCACTGTTCCATACAGCTGCAGTTTCAGGAGAGCATGGTCAATAGTTATCTTGTCAGTAGATTCTCCCACCTGAGCTGTGGATCTCTACATCTCCTCCAGAGTTACCATGTGCTCTTGGCTGCTTCTCTGACTGATGCCCTCGATACCTGGCCTGTCAGTTTGGTAGGATGGACATGTGTGCTTAGGTTTGCTGCTGTCACATTTGCTTCCAATGTTAAGATGATGTACTTAACGTAGCTCTGTGAGATGTTACTTTGTGTTGGTAAAATCCCAACAATACACAGAGAAGTTTGGGGTTATTACTGTATATGATCAGTGTGTAAAGGTCTGAGATATATAGACACTTTATCATCATAGCACTGTATCAGTAGACGTACTGCATCCATACTACCTGACTTGTGTTCTCTTTTTTGTCTTCTAAAGGAGAGGAAATTTGCAGGTGGCTCCAGTCAGATCAGTGAGTGCATGGCTAAAGAGCTCGGGGAAAGGGTGAAGCTGCAGTCACCAGTGTACAGGATCGACCAGACCGGAGACATGGTAGTCGTGGAGACGGTGGACAAACAGACCTACATGGTGAGTGGAATAAACCATGTGCAGTGGTAGCCAGTACAACCATTTCACTGTAACATGCAACAGTGTTTCTGGAACAGCTGGGGCCGAGCCATCAGCACAGAACCAGCAACTGATTCAAAACCAGGGACCTTTATCTACCAACACCAGCCTCCGTATTAAGCCTACTTTCTACTTCTCTGTCTACGTCTAAACGGATAGACACAACGTTATTATCCGTTGATTTAAGGCCTCTCCGTCCCCTACGCAACCATGGAGTAGAGCCTAATTTTCTAACTATCCGTCAACAGAGAGCGTATCCCTGTGATTGGTCGGCTCAGCAACAGCCAGAGATCGCCTCACCAACACGGGGCTCTATAGTCGCTGTAATCAGTAGCTAATGCAACGTTTAGCCACTATATGTTTTATTTTGAAAGGGTAATTTCTCTGATATGTTCTTTTATTGATTTTAAACAGCACCAAGAGGTGTAGAGAAACCATTAAAGAGACCGCTGGGTTTGTTTCCACGTGTTTCTAGAGTATTCTATGAGCTGCACTTCTAGCAAAAAGCTTTCTGTCATCCATTACTCCTTGAGGGGAATGTGTTCACAAGCTGAAGAAAATAAACCCTAGTTAATCAGAAAGAACACTGCAATGGTAGGTAGACCTGCCATAAAAAGTCAACACCCCCTGCTGTCCTAGTGTTTAATTGCTTTACAACACTCAAAAACATACAGAGAACTCTAAACGAAAAACGTCTCCATCAATACGTCGGCGTCTGGGTGCAAACTGGCTGACAGAGAAGTAGAAATGAGGCTTTATACATCATTTTCTGCAGCTATCAGCTCCCTGCGTGGGCTGTAGTTTACAAATCAAACAGCAGTAATCCTTTACTGATGCAAACACACCCTTCAGGTGCAGCAGGCCAAGGATCTTTAGGGAAATTTTACACCAGGAGGCATTTGTATGTTTATTAAAAGAAAATCAGAAAGATATTTGAAAATCTTTAGGGGACACAGTTTCAGTTTGTAGACAGCGTAATGATTTTGTCATAGCCTGCAGAGCTCTTCGGCTAATTGTTAGATCATGGGCTGCACCTGTGTGATTAGACTCACCTGTCTCCTATGTTCTTGTCACTAGTTAAGATCCCGTGTGCTTTATTCCTCGCTGGATCCGTTGTGTTGTGTGTCTCACCATTAAAAACACTTTTGCACCGTTTACCCCACATCTGCGCCTGGGTCTGTTCTTCTTCTTAAAGATTGAAAGTTGTGATCAAATTTCAAATTAGTTCAGTTTAGAACAAAATGAATAGTTAGATCTAGATAGAAATGAAAGTTAAAATACATAGATCTGATTATGTAGTTGTTACATGTAGAGCATACAAATATGTGCTGAACAAACATTGTCAGAATAAAGACATTATATGATCACTCTTAATATTTACTGTACTGTCTGACTCTGTCCAGAACAGAAACTAAACAAACTCACTTATCCAATCTGTCCATCCATAATAAAATCAGGCCTTATAATGTATCACTGTCTATCTGTGGATCAGTGATGGGCAGGTAACCTCTGGCTTAATGGCCAGGTGGCCTACAGCTCTTGCTTTCAGTTATTTCTGCTTCGATTATTTGACTAGGTTTCAAAACTCTAGAAAAAACAATAAATTGTTCAACATTTAACAGAAATTCTGGATTTTCCAACAGCTTTTAAAACCCTATTTATCTCCACTTTCCCTTCACAGAAGACTGTTTGGAGTTGTTCTTTTTCCAGAATCTCAGGGTAAAAAAGTTTCCTGTGGGATGAGTTCTGGTGGGTTTCTGAGGACTGGGTTCCACGTCTGTTCTTGTACAGGCTGGTTATCCGTGGAAGAAGCACAAAAGCAGAACTTGCTCACATCTGAATGCTGCCTGCTCAAATACACTTTCTGCTTTATTATTTACGTGTTGGTAGTGAAACAGGTTCACAGTCTTGATTCAAACAGGCTACACGTGTACATGGCTCCCAGATAATTCCTAGAGGTTTGTTTGTCCGTTGGTTAAGATTTTATGGAAAAATTTTATAAAAAATCCACAAGAAATGTCTGCAGTGGAACCAGGAACAACTGATTCAAATTTGGGGGCGCTAATGGTCAGGGGGGTGATGTTCTTCACATTTCATGTCATGCTGTTTTAGCCATCTCTTTCTGCTCTTCCCACGTATAACTACAACTAGACTAATATTTCTTTAATATATATTACTATCCCACATGGAAAGAATCTATATAAACATAAAGGTTTTAATATATGTTTTGTTATAGGTTTTGAATACATGTGATACACATACATGGCAGTTTTCCTATATTATAAGTACATATAGCTACATATACGTACATAAATATAGGAAAATGGCCATTTTTTTATGTCGCATGTATCCAAAATGTATGTGAATATATATGTTCAGTTTTTGTGTGACTGGGTCCTCAGCAGCATGAGTTCGTTTTATGATAAAATGTCAAGAAAGCCAGGAGTAGGACTCAAACTCAGGTTTCCCATGGGAGAGTTATGCACACTTACCAGTCACCCAACAGGACAACACAGTCATCATGATCTATTGGAGTTATAATTAAAAGACCTCCAGACTGGCAGACTTCTAAAAATATTTTCCTGAAAAGTTCCAGGCACAGTGGAGGGCAAAATACTGTCCCACCTATCTTCACCCTCTGTCCATTCCAGGAGAACAGGGCCAATCTGTGACGGTGACATCCTCATATTTACTCTGAATTCCTTTGCTGCCATACACACTTTCTATAATTTAACCAGCATGCGGATGATGCGGATGAATTATCTGCAGCGGATGATGTACGCTGCGCTTGAATAGTCCTTTGCCTCTTAAAATAAAATTAATAAAATAAACAATATACAAAGAGTAAAACGTTTTTAAAGGTGATCCAGCGTCTTGCCAATGGTTAATTTCCATAACATTCCAATTACATATAGTATCAATTTCACATGTTTGCACATACAGAGTTTATTACATTATTTTTTTTCCTGTAATGGATTTCCAACAAATATACAGTTAATGCCTCAATTATAAAAAATATGAGCTAGGCATCATGTATGACAGTTGCAAAAGTGAGATAAATGAACAGATTCTGCCATGAGCTATATAGGAGACAAATATGTACATAAATGGCTTATATATATATATATATATATATATATATATATACAGTGGGGGAAATAATTATTTGACCCCCCACTGATTTTGTAAGTTTGTCAAATAGTAAAGAAATGAAAAGTCTCAGAACAGTATCATTTAAATGGTATGTTTATTTAAACGATAACAGATAGCACATCAAAAGGAACATTGAAAAAATAACTTTAAATAAAAGATAGAAACTGATTTGCATTTTATTGAGTGAAATACGTATTTGAACCCTCTAACAAAAAAATACTTAATACTTAGTGACAAAACCCTTCTTTGCAGCACAAAGGTCAAACGTTTCTTGTAATTGATAACCACGTTTTTGCACATTTTGCTGGATCCAGACTTTCTGTTCTCAGGTGGGCTGGATCAGTAAAATAATATCAAGTCCAAATATTTAGCTTTGATTTTCAGTACTATGCTGTAATAGGCAGCATATATGTGCATATAAACTGCGTATAGGTTTCATATATGCACTTATATCCTCATATACGTCCTTTCTATGTAGAATATTTGAATTGGTCTTTCATTTTGGATATATACTGTACCAGAAGCAACCTTAGAGGAACAGAAATAATTGTGTTTTGCTGCCCTCTTTTGGTTAATATGTTCTGTGCTGAATATTGTTCTGTTTTTCTTCTGCTTTAGGCCAGATACGTCATTGTGGCAACTCCGCCTGGTCTTAACCTGAAGATGCACTTTAACCCTGAGCTGCCTCCACTCAGGAACCAGCTGATCTACCGGGTTCCCATGGGCTGCGTCATCAAATGCATGGTCTACTACAAGGAGAACTTCTGGAGGAAAAAGGGTATGCAGGAAGTAGGAAGCAGAGTGGGATGGGAGGGAATGCTGCAGGGCTTTAACGTTTCGTCTTGTCAGGTTTCTGTGGCACCATGGTGATCGAGGAGGAGGGGGCTCCTATAGGCTTGACCCTGGATGACACCAAGCCTGATGGGACTGTGCCTGCTATTATGGGGTGAGCATCTGCTCAGAGAAAGACATGAGAAAGTATTCCAACAATTATAGATTCAGTCTGTTTTTGCTTTTCTTGTTGCAATTAAATATTTCAGATCACCAAACTAATTTCTAATGAAGACAGCCTGAAGAAAAGCAAAAAGCAGCTTTCAAATGATGATTTCAATTACTGACAGTTAGGCCTGGGCGGTATGAGCTTACATTAATATCACAGTATATTGAGCACTTCACCTCGATGTAATGATTTGTGGACAATAACAATGACCACATCATCCCCCCAACCCCCCCGCCTCTTTCCTTTTCTGTATTAAATCTCCGGTTTTAAAACCTTTTAATTCAGGGTTTGATTCCCGCTCCTTCCTGTCTTTCTTAGAGTCCAGTTTAAACTCAGAAGTGATCACACAGACCAGATGAGGTGAGGACGTGACGGCGGCTGAGTGAATTCACTGATTTTAGTGTGCAGTCATTTATTTTAAATTAGAAAATATTTTACATGTGTGCACAGGTGGGAACTCAGTGGGGTTAATCTCTGCTGCGCCTGAGCAGGACATGGATGGGCGGAGCTGTTGGGCTAGAAACGTCCTGGTTCAGCAGCAGCTCTGTTGCTACAGCAACAAACATACGTGCTCCATGTTAGAGTTTTAAGTTTCCAATTATACCATAAAAAGTCACTTTATTTGTCGCTAGTCGCATTTTTCTGAATAACAGTCGGTAGATGAGTCGAAACACTTCCAGATATAGCTACAGAGTTGCTGCGTTAGCAGCACTTTCCTGCTCTGTCACATGACTGTAGTCACATGACTGAATTTAACGCTCATTTCTTAAAGGGGCAGGAGCACCGCTAAACTAAAACACATCTTTTCATTTTTTTTTAAATACCGAATTTACCGGCATGGACAAAATGACGTCGGTAACAGTCATAAATTTCGGTATGGGTTAATTTTTGATATACGGCCCAGCCCTACTGACAGAAAACAAAAAAACAAATTAAATGGGATTTAGCACATTTTTGGAACTTGAGTTCAGTTCTTCCTGCCACACAGACTGCCTGTTGATTAAAAAGTCATTTGAATTGGACCAGTAGTATTGTACCTGTCTGACAACAGGGAGCAGGCCAGCAGGAGGACATAATGCCCAAACTGAAAGGAATTCAAGAACGTTGTTCAGTTGGGTTTATGAACCATTCCTAAAGCTTAAAGGGCAGAGTGATTTCATCCACAAAATAAAACAAAATAAACCTCAAACAGCGGTGAAGATTTCCAGGAGTCACTGACTCCAGAAAAACTTCTAAAGCTGTGTAGATCTCTGTTTCCTCAGTTAAGGTCAAAGTTCTAAAGTCCACAGTAAGGAGGAGACTGAGCAAAAATTCCTCCATAGGAGAGATCTGAAGCCAGATCCACCTTAAAGGCCCATCAGATATATATTTTCTGTCTTTATTATTCAATCAAAGAAAAAAAACAGTTCAAACTATAAAACATGGATTACACCAACTTTAGAAAAACTGCAAACAACAAATAAATTTGAACTAAAAAACAAACAAATCTGACATTAAACACTTTCATTATTCAATTAAGTGCTGAATTACAAATGAAATTAAATGCTTTAAAAAATGTTTAAAATTGGAAGTTTTGAGTGAGTAAAAAAGTATTTTATTTATAAAACCGGAAATTTTGTTTGCCAGTCTCCATTTTTTTGGTTTAAAAGCTTTTTTTACTTTTTTTAACAAAAACATGTTTAAACGGCGCGGCCTTGTATTGGGTGATGAACAACCTGTCTTGATTGGCTGGGGACAACCGAATAATTTCTACATTCACTGAGCGCTTATCCACAGATGCTGCGTTGGGAAGAACGCAGAAGTGGAAGACTGGATGTTGTCATGATCGGTAAATGTCTTTTTATAAAGTTGTTTTTGTAGCACCCACAAATTATTAGATAGATAGATAGATAGATAGATAGATAGATAGATAGATAGATAGATAGATAGATAGATAGATAGATAGATAGATAGATAGATAGATAGATAGATAGATAGATAGATAGAAAGAATCAGGCAGATCACAGCCTCATATGGGAGAGGGAAAGGGTGAAATATAGGGCTGGACAATATAGAAAAAAGAGCATATTGATAAAGGAATAGTCATATTGATCGATATTGATAATTATCCATAAATATCACAAAATGTAAAATATATATTTTAAGTGACTCCCTACTCAGTTTGTTATCTTCAATTAACCAATTTTACCTAAGAATTAAATTAATATTTTTTTTAAACAATTATTTTGATCATAAGTAAGTTTGTAAGACACAGAAACAAATCAAGAGACCTGAGTAACATCAGTAAATACAAAGAAAACTAATGTTATTAACCATTATATTATATGAATATATATATTTTTAAATTGTTAGTAATTTTAATTAAAGGCTTATCTTGGTTATTTTTTTTAATCTTTTAAACATTTTAGAACAATATAATATTAATGGCTGAAAGCTTTGGATTAGTTTGTCAATAAAGCTTATTCTAATTCACTTCAGCTCTGGTTCAGCTGTTGGCTAAAGCTAACTAGCTACTCACCGATACCAGAGTATAGATGGAGCTCTGAACGCTGCAGTCAGGACAGTCAGGATTGGTTCAAAACGGGACGTAAACTTTACCTGAGCCACTGAAACATTTATCCAGAACAACATCCTCCGATGCTCCCTTCCTGTGACATCTGACCGCGGTAAAGTTACGGTGATGGGACTATCAAAACATTCAGTTTCAGCTCAAATCATTTCATCCTTTTTTGTGGTTTGAAAGGGGAGAGGGGTGTCTGACGGAGCTGCGTAGGTCATTGTTAATGATTCGTTTGGAGTAAGTAGCCTAGTGGTTGTTGTATTAAGCTTCCTGATAGGCTATAATAAAAAAATGAGGGGGAACTTTTTCTTTCTATCATACCCTTTTATCAACCCCTTTTTTCTATCGCAACACACATCTATTGATCCATATATACTGCTATCCAATTATCATCCAGCTCTAATGGAACGTCTCTTTACGTGCTCCTCAGTAGGAGTATTGACACCAAGGACAGGGAGCTGATTTCTAGTTGATCATTGTCTTGGGTACAGGTAAAGATCCCTTTCTCTTGCCTTAGGTGTCTCAGAGAGTCTGTCAGTGGTCCCAGTTCCAATCCAACTAGCCATATCTGGGGTGAGATTACCTTCTAGCCCGCTGAGAACTTCTTAGAGTTGTGTCCCATGCAGTGAAATTGGTCCAGTTTTGCTCGCACGAGTGTTGACAGCATAGCAGCCTTCTTGCAGTCTGCTAGTCACTGCTTTTAAGCTTTGAATTTTACGATGCCTCAGAAAATCCACCTCTGAAAATTAGCAGATATCAGAATGTCATGAACCCTATTATTTAGGTGTTACCAACGTTCTCGATGGTCAAAAGCAAGAGACCGACAAGACCCTTCATGACGTTCCATCTGGATCAGCTCAGCTCTCCCGTTAGGTGTTCCCAGAAGAAAAAAATAAATAAATTGTATTAAGAGACCAGCTGACCAGAACCAGATCCAAAATCACGGTTGATTTTTTTTTTTTTTTTTTTGGAGGAGAATGCAGAAAGAGGTTCCAGATAGTTGACCGTCCCCTACTGTTCTCTCAGCAAATGTCTTTACTTGAAAGCTTTCAGAAAATGGTCTAACTGGCTTGTAGAAACTTCATATGATCTCTTCATCACATGAGCTGGAGACCTTCTAACACCAGTGGTGAAATAAAAGTTCAAACTAACAACCAAAACTCCCAGTTTGATTAAAATAAACATCCCATCTTACTCTGCAGTTACAGATATAGAGACAGTTTTCATCTGGTCTCTGGTAAAAAGAGGGAGAAAAAGCCCCGAAATAATAATGGTCATGGCTGGAGAAATGATCAAGCTTATGAATTTATCATTCGATGAAATGATTTACTGTTTGTTGTGACAGGCTTAGAGACCTGATGATGAGCTATTTATTTGATTCAAAGCTAACTAGGCTAACTTCCAGGTAGCTGTAGACCTCCACCCCTCCATTCCTAGAATGTAGCAGCGCTTTGTTTCCTCCTGAAGTCCCATGGAAGGACTCAGAGCTGCATTGGAAGTCTGAGGTGTATGGTGTGAAGGCGTACGGAGAGAACACATCTCAGACACACAACCTTAGTCTCTCAATCTGTGGTCTGTTAGGTAGCCATGACTCTAGACAGTTTGGAAGGTGTTCACTTGGAATTTGTGAAGCTTCACACAACAGAACAGCTTGTAAAATAGGCCCCCTTGTGGCTGCTGAACATCAGACACTTTCCTGTGACTTTTTCTCTACCACAGTAGATGCATTGCTTCAATTGGACTTTTAGCCAATCACAAGTTGTCTCAGGCTTGCTACTTATTCTGTTCGGATTTTCATCAGTAGTGTATCGTGCGGACTAATTCCTCCCTTCTTACAACTACCCTGGTTATTGTGTGCATCTTTACAAGTAAGAATTGGTATTTTGTTGTGACTTTACTGTCATTGCTAAGGTTAAATTGGTCGTGTTCTGTATGTTTAGTTTTGCTTAAAGTAAGCTAAGGGTTTGCCTGCTTTAGTAAGGCTTGTGTAGTGATTTTACTTCCTGTTGTCACTCAGGTGTTTTTTCCTTGACTACAATTTGTTAAGTGTCCTTTAAGCACCGTCAGAGTATAGCTTGTGAGCTATTTCTAAAATATTTGACTTGAATTCGGGTTAACTGGCTATAGTCATGCATGCTTGTTGTGGTGGAAAGATTTAGTGTTATGATTTATTTGTATTTTGTAATCAACTTTGATGCATGTTTACTTAATGTTGTAGTATTAGTTTGAGTGTTTAGTCTTATTGAGTGACACCTTTACCCAAGTCATGGTCAGAGAGTTTTGATGTTGATAGTCCACATCCCGTGTTACCATGGAGATGGTTCTTAGACCGGGCATCCTTAAAGATCTACAAAGTTCACAGCTTGCTAATCAAGGAGAAATGCGCCACTAAGTCTCTGATTCTCACCTTGAGAGTTGTACTTTATCGAGTAGAATAGATAGACCAAGGTTGCTAGAAATAATATAAGCTTGTTGTTGTAAGACCGAGACGGGTCGGTATTTTTGCTTTCTATTGTGATGTGATACTGTTCTCTGGAATGATCAATTCAAATCATATTAAAACCTCCAAAACTTTTAAAGGAATCTCTCTCATTTTATTAAGAGTCTAAAATCCCACTACAATTGTCACGTGACACCTCCAGGAGGCTTAGTGCAGTTATTTATGTGACCAGCAGATGGAGCCATTGTATTGCAAACGGCTTATACTTTCCTATTTTCATCATTGAAGCTGTTTAGGCTCAGAACAGCCTTTTCAAGATCTTTATGGCAGTTTCGGCCATGTTAGTAGATAATTGTATTTATCCCTATAATCATATTAGAATGGGATGTAGATAAAACCAACAGATGCTTATATATGGAAAGCCAGAACCACACACACAACTTACACACATAAACTTTATTAACACCCGTAAATATGGGATTTGAAGAATCTCAGTACATAATGGTTAGTCGTTTTATTTTTCTATTTTTTTATTTTCTACAATTATTTCCCATCATTAAAGGTTATAGTACATTGTAGACGCAGTTCCTCACCATACAAAAGTCAAATACCCATTACTTGTGTTTGTTATATTGAACTGTGCTTAATTATATAAATATGGAAATGCTTTAAACACTTGAATTTGCACATTGGTGATCAATAAAGATGTACACATTTATCACAGCCATAAGAGTAATGACAGCTTATTATTCACTGTGATTCAAGTTGAAATAAAATCACTTATAGATTCACACAGGTGTAACAAAGAAGGTTATATTGCTGTATATACGGGGCTGGGGGAAATTTAAACCAAAGACATATATACATTTTTCATGTTAAATGAACATACAACATCTACTCTCGACTAAAACGGTAAGAATAAACAATTTAAAAAAAAATGGTATCTGGCAAAACAAAAAACAAATGGCTGAAAATTGTAGGGTGTATTCAGACCTGCACTGTGTGGTCTACTTTAAACAGACCAGAGTTTGTTTGGAACGCTGGTCCGGACCTTTTATGCAGGTGTGAATACACACAAACAAATCCTGCTGCGGATCAGAGAACAGGACCGAGACCAACATATTTAGCTGGTATTGGTCCGGACAGAGGTTTGCTTTGCTTTTGGTCTGAATACAAACAGTCTCGATCCGAACCAACTTCACAATACATGCGCCTTTCTGTCAAATTATTCATATTTAACCCACGCGTTTGACTCGCACCGCCACAAATCAATATCCTGTATGCTGTAGTGAATGTCGTTAATTCATGATCTTCTGTCTTGTATTTCATCATTCTGCTGCGGGGTCAGACCACGCAGAACACATTGCGTCCTTCTGTTTATTGCACGCTTTCACTGTTCTAAATTTTCAAACAGAGCATCAGGAAATTTGCATTGAATGAGCTTCTCAGACACGCAATGGACGGGAGATCATGAAACAGGACAGTGTATTCAGAATAAACAGGAAAGAACATTAGCTTCAGTCTGAAGTCTCCTGGACTTACCTCTCATCACTCAGTCATTGTCCCAACCTTGCCTCGGATCGTAACCACGCATCAGTTCAACAAACCGCGTCACCACATATCTTGAAAACTCCGATCCAGTCTGCCTGCTCCGTCTTTCCGACTTCCTTCTGCCCATCCGGCTATTAGGCCCGGGGCTTACTCCTCCAGCAGCTCTGCTACAGTTCTTCTCTGGTCTCATCCGCAGCTCAGCTCCATAACTTGGCCCGGTATTTCCTCCGCGTCTGGAACACCGAAACATCTCTTTGCCCTTGCATCTATTCCTGCAGCTCTGATAGTCATATGATTTCACAGCTGTTTACCTCCTTTCCCAGGTCTTTGCTAGACTCGCTCATGTTATTGATGTCCAATAGGAGCACCGATCGTCATGTTGGGTACTTATCAATTGAAATTCATAAAGAGTTATAGTCTATCTGGTTATGTTAAGTATATTAACTCATAATTGGAAATTAGTAGTTTAATTATTTTTTTAATAATTTAATCAGGGCAACACCAGCCTCTGGGCTAGAAACAAGATCTTATCTCTATTCAAAGGAGGTTATCAACCAATAATCTCTCTTATAATAATTAATTATTAGTGATTACCAGAAAGACCTTATCTGAAGGACATGAATTCTTTGCAGTAATTCACACACACACTCAGCATAAAGAAACCAGAGATTTGATTCAATTTAACTAATTTATTGTAAAAACACAACTAAAATAAAAACACTACTTATACCAGAACGGTTTTGTCAAGGCTACGGTATACCTGAGCAATATGGTGACCAGTAGTGACGTCACTTAGGCGCGTCACGGAGCGCTCCATGCTGACGTTTGTGCGCGGTCTCTCGCGTACACGCTTAGAGGCGGCGTACGGACTTGAATGCGCAGCTTGCCGAAAGGGGGGGGTAATTGTTTTATTGCAGGCAAGGCGCCACACGGCTTTCTTTAACAAAGAAAGACCTTGTGGTCCTTAAAAGTGGGGCAACTTTTGTTAGCAAAGGCTCTGGTTCAGAAACACGGGACAATTTAGTATTTTTGCAAGTTTACTCTCAGCACCGCGCGCTTCTTGGAAACACTCCATGTATGCGTGACAGAATGCCTGTGTTGTTAAACACTCACTATGGTACATGAAAAACCAAAGGGATTTCCTACAATCAGATAACTTTGCTTATTACTAATGGACCAAAGGTACTACAGACATGAAGCTTACACAATTAAGCTCACAGTTTACCCCTAAATACGAACACAGCACAGAAACCTCAAGAGCGCTCATTAGAAATGAGAAGATGCATGCATTAAAACACAGGATTCCTGAATAACCCCACCCAGGTCAAGAAATAAAATTGAAAAGTCTTACTTCATAGAAGTCCCAGATGCAGGAGGAAGGCACCACGCACCACGTCCTTGATTGCGACGGAAAAATGCAGGAGAAAAAAAGGGGAAAAAGGGAAATGTCTAACTCATCCGCTGTGCGGAAGAGAGGAAAAAGTTGAATGAACGAAAAGGTAAAACTTTGAAGGTCAGCCTCAAAGACAGGAGAAGTTGTTTGTGCAAGGGAGAGGGATCAGAACATGTATTGAGAATGGAGTCTCTTCTTTGTAGTTTTGTGGCAAAACCACCGCTCATAGGGATGAAATCGTGAAGAGAGAGGACAAAACAAGGTTTTTAGCTCTTTTATGCTGGGTGTGGCTGCTTCGCCCCCCTTTACCCGTATCTGTCTCCAATCAGGCTGCGGGCGGCGGCGGTGGCGGTTTTGAGTGATCCTGCGGCCCTCAGCTGATTCAGACAGGAGACACGCGGATAGTTCTCCAATTGCTTAGACTGGAGCGACCGAAAGGGAGGGGGCATGTCGCAGAGTTATGGAATGCTGGGTCATGTTTGTAGAGCTCCTTTAATATCATATTTATGGTTCAGACCCAACAGTCACACACGTGGATGTGTTTACAAAATATAGTCCACTTGCAAAAATGAACAGTCTGAATACAAACCGCACCAAAAAAAAAAAAGAGTTTGCCTTTGGTCCGGACCAAACAACCGGACTAAAGGACTTTTCTGGTCTGAATACACCCTAATAAACACCTGATCCCTTCTAAATGAAGCAACCATAAACTTTCCTTCAATTATGAAACTCTTCTATGACAAATATTAAGGACAAAAAGACCAGCTGCCACATGAAGAAGAAAAATTTTTGCTTGTAATGGCATGTGGTTTCCAGAATACAGTTAAGGTGCTGCTGGGTACCCTCACCAATATGAGATACAGAAGGAGAGACAGTACCAGGAGAGGATGCTTGACAGACGTTTGATATCTCTGCCTCTGCTTTCCGCAAAAAACAGTGACTTAAATGTAACAAAATAACTCCCACAACTACACAAGCCTTGTTTATATATATATATATATATATATATATATATAAATATAAATGAGCGACTGGATAGCTCAACTGGTTAAGACAACAGGCTGGCAAGTGGGAGACTGGGGGACTCTATGAACACCATCCATTGTGGGTCTTTGTGCAAGACCCTTCACGCTGCCTGCCTACCTCATACCATGATGAGATAGATGAGATGAGACATTGCCCGTACTGCGTCAGATCCTAGGAAACCAGGGCACCTTAATGAAAAATGGGCTACTGGAACAACAACCAGGAGGAAATTGATGAGATGCAAGAACATGGCGCTGTTGGAATGCTACTACTCAAGTAACCCTAAGCAGAGAGGGTACACAATCACAACTTGAGATTGACGAGATACAAGGAGGAGTCAGGACGCCAGGCCAGGTCAAACCATAGCACCGAGCAAGGAAGTGACTGACTACAAAGGCTGATTACAAAGGCTAAGTGAAGTACCTGCTGGGTACCTCCTGGAAACCGTAAATAAAGCATTGAGAGCGATTCCTACCACATTAATCACTGAAACCAATGAGCTGATATACACAGGCTATACACTTGGCTATAAGAGCAACCATGAGAAACAATATCCACCATGGAAAAGACGGTTCAGAAGTTATCATCAAGATAGCTCGGAGAAAAGTAAGTCAGTTCACGGAAGCCCAGAGAGGTGCAATGAAACAACCAATACCGAAGAGGTACATCCAGATGTCCACACCTGAAGCACTCGAAACCAAGAAGTACACCAAAAACAATGACGCCAGACAAATAAACACAATAGTAGCAGAGCAGACCCACCAAGGCAAAACTGAAAGATACTGGAAGAACATATGGGAGAAGGAAGCTGATGGTAATCCAGTTACCGTCACAGTCTTTTCACAGTCTGAGAAAGAGTCTCAGGTATGAAAAAACTGGACAGCCCAGTCCAACCACCACTTGCACAAATGTCCATACCAAGGTGATGCTCTGAACCCCCTAAGCCAAACAATCAACAAGACTGGCCTAAAGAACGGAGCTACGATCAGCTACCTCCTCTACATGGATGATATCAAGTGGTACGCTAAGAGCGAACGGGACATTGATTCCCTGATCCACACCACCAGGATCTACAGCAATGACATCAGGATGTCATTCGAGCTTGACAAATGTAGTAGGATGGTCACAAAGCGAGGCAACGTAGTCCACACTGAAGCGGTCTCACTTCCAGAGGGAACAATAGCAGACATTGAGGACAGTTACAAATACCTGGGAATACCACAGGCAAATAGCAACCTTGAACAGGCAACAAGGGAAGCAGCAACAGCCAAATACCTCCAACGAGTGAGGAAAGTCCTAAGAACCCAGCAATGGAAAGAACAAGTCCAAGGCAATAAATAGTTACGCTCTGCCAGTGATCAGATACTATTCTACTAATCATAAGATGGCCAAAGGATGAGATACAGACCACATATGTGAAGACATGAAAGCTCCTCACCATGTATGGCGGGTTGCATCCCAAATCCAGCACCCTGAGACTGTACGCACATCGTAAGGCAGAGGACTGATGAGCGTGAGAGCCACCATCCAGGATGAAACATCGAAGCTCCATAGGTACATCAAGGACAAGGCCTCAACGGATGATGTACTTAGTGAATGCCTGAGACAATGGCAAGAAGAAGAGGAGGTGCTGGAGGAGGAACCATCATGGGAGGACAAGCCCCTACATGGGATGTACCATCGGAACATAACTTAAGTGGCTGATCTCAGGAAATCCTACCAATGACTAGAGAGTGCTGGCCTACAGGACACCACAGAGGCACTCATCCTGGCAGTACAGGAGCAGGGTCTGAGCAGTAGAGCGATAGAGGCCCAGATGAACCACACCAGAAAAGGACCAGACAGACAAGATGGTAATGGTGAACCAACCAGACATTGCGGTGGTTGATAAAGAGCAGAGGAAAGCCGTTCAAAAAGAAGGAACATGAGAAATACAAAGGGCTCAGAGAGGAGCTAGAGAAGGCTTGGAAGGTGACAGCAGTACCCGTGGTAAACGGAGCGCCAGGGGCAGTGAACCCAAAGCTGTCTCCAGCAGATCCTTGGAAGAACCTCAGACATCACAGTCCAGAAATGCGCAGAACTTGGAACAGCAAATATACTGAGGAGGACCCTCAAGCTCCAAGGTCTCTGGTAGACAGCTTGGAACTGGAAAACACTGCCCACGGTGGGCGAGAGGGGAATTTATATATATATATATATACAGTATATTGTGTGTGTTTGTTAAAAGCTAAACAAATATATGTTTGTTTTTTAAATCAAAACTTTTTCTTCAAACGGAAAAATATGATTCGATTTGTATTGCAGCCTTTAATAGAATAATAAAAGTGTTTTAGGTAGATTACTTTGTTTGCTTAAACTTCTTTTTTTGATTGCAGGTTTTCAAAAATTGGTTGTGGCTATGTTTCTTGTTTTAACTGTTTCTTGTTTTGTTTTTTGGATTACATGATAGAGACATAATGTCATGTTTCCCAGAAAGCATTTTAATGAAATACTCTGTGGACTAATGAGACAAAACTGGAAAAAGCACAGCATTTCAGCCAAAAAATAGAAACAAAAAAAACTACTTCTTAATAGTCAAACATGGTGGTGGTTGTTTTTTGTTTTTGTTGATGGAAAAATGAAATCATTTCTCGCAGAAAAAACTGAAGGAGACATTGAGATTAAGCTTGGAATTAAACCCAACTCTTAACAGCTAAAAAAAAACCACACAAAGACTTCGGATTGGCCTAGTCAAAGTCTGAATTGAAATCTAATTGACCAAGCATCCATGTGGTGGATTTAGAAGAATTCTGCAGAGTGGGCCGACATTCCTCCCCAGTGAAATGAAAGACTCACTATCAATCCTAATTTTCCTTAAAATTAAAATTATCTATTGAAAACTGCTTTTTATTAATTTATACTATCATTATTTGATAAAGATGCGTTCAACGATTTGAAAGACTTAAGTTTAAGACAACCCCAAAAGTAATCAGAAAGGGGCCATGACTATTTCATGCTGCTATACAAACCAAAGAGAGATGGACGGTGTGGTTGGATATTTATTACTCCCTCTTCCTGCAGATTCATCCTGGCTCGCAAGTGCAGAAAGCTGGCAGATCTGACCAAAGAAGAGAGGTTTGGAAAGACAACAGCTTCAAGCTGTCAGCTTAATTCAATCTTGCAGTCTACAATATGTCTTCAGTCTGAACTCTTGTGTTGTTTTGTTTAGGCTAAAAAGGATCTGTGAGATCTACTCCAGAGTGCTGGGCTCAGAGGAGGCTCTCCATGTGAGTCCAGATCCAGACAAAAAGAAGCAGCTCCAGCAGAATGATTCATCTTGGTTAAAGCGCTCACATGGAATCTGGTGTCTTTCAGCCGGTGCACTATGAAGAGAAGAACTGGTGTGAGGAGGAGTACTCTGGGGGGTGCTACACAGCTTATTTTCCTCCTGGAACGCTGACCCAGTTTGGCAGGTAAGTTATCCTGAACTCACACACTTCTGGTTACAGATGTTTAACTAAGTCTCAGGTTTCTGCTAAGAAGGATTAGAGGCTAGGCTAAGTAAGTGCAGTTGTGGTTCAAAGGGTGTTAGTTTCCCAAAACTGGTTTCCTTACCTGGGGCTGTCGTTATGGTAACATGTACAGGAAAATATGTCTTTTACATCAAGTTGGGAGCACGGTGGTGCAGCTGGTAGCGCAGCTCACCTCACAGCTAGAAGGTCCTGGGTTCGATTCCTGCCGGGGACGCTGTGGGTGCTGAAGGTGTGTTTGATCCTCCATATCATCAGCACCCACACCCTGGGTGGGGTTGGCAAAAGGGCCTTTCTGTGTGGAGTTTGCATGTTCTCCCCGTGTTCCCTTGAGTAGTTAATGTGAGCTACTCCCACAAAAACATGTATCAGTTCTGGGCTATATACTGCCCCCTCCTGGCTGACCGAGGCGCCTGAGGGGTTGGAGAGGATCCAGCTGGAATAGTGTGATCCTTCCACACGCTACGTCCAGCTGGGGGAACCCCACCCCCTCGGGTGACAAAATGGGCCTGTTCACTCCTCAAGTAGGAAGGAGGCTTGAGCTCAGTGCAGGGCCCTCCTACGGTCAGCAGAGGGAAGGCAATGCCCAGGACTGTACTTAGGTAGGAACACTGGGGTGATAATAATGGGGAAAAAATCGTGGGATAAAAAAATATTTAAAAAAAAAAAAAAAGTTGGGTTTCAGGATGAAATCGACAAATATAAAAAATCTGGAACTGAGGTTACATATTCTGATGAAGCATAAGGTGGTCATAATGAATTAACATGTATCCCCCAAGCCTTTATACTGTTTACAATGCAATTCCTTTTACATTAGTGAACTTCAGTGACAGACGCAAAATATTTCATGTTTTGTTTGGTCCACAAAATTTCATTTGTAAATCTACATCCTTTCCTGGTATTCAGACCTGCAACAGGTTCCAAAAAGGTTGGGATAGGAGCAATTTAGGGCAGGTAATCAGGTGAATTGGTTAAATAATGATGTCATGTGAAACAGGTGATGTCAACAGGTGATTGTAATTATGATTTGGCACAAAAGAAGCATCTAAGAAAGGTCTAGTCCTTTAGGCGCAAAGATGGGCCGAGGATCACCTGTTTGCCAACAAATAAGTGAGAAAATGATTGAGAACAATTTGGATATTTCATCTTCAGCAGTGGATACCATTATTAAAAGATTCAAGGAATCTGGAGGAATGTCAGTGCATAAAGGACAAGGGTCCAAGCCTAAGCTGAACAACCGTGATCTCCAATCCCTCAACCAGCAGCACATCAACAATCGTTGCATCCACAAATACCAGTTAAAACTGTACCATACCAAAAGGAAGCTCTATGTTAACAGTGTCCAGATGCGCCGTAGACTTCTCTGGGCTGGGAGGTATCTGGGATGGACCATCACCCACTGGAAAAATCTGGGATGGACCATCACCCAGTGGAAAAATCTGGGATGGACCATTACCCAGTGGAAACGTAGACTGTGATCAGATGAATCAGGATTTCAGGTGTTTTCTGGGAGAAATGGACACTGTGTGCTCTGGACCAAAGAAGAAAAGGATCATCCAGACCAGTACCAAGTCCTAAAGCCAAGGTTCTGTCATGATAAGGGGTTGTGTCAGCATACATGGCAAAGCTAACTGGACCTTCAGTGAGTGTGTTTACATGCAGCAAGAGAAAGCCAAATTATTACCTTAGGCCAACTGAAATCAGACTTTTGAAATGCATGTATTAAACATAGTCCGACTTAAAGCAAACCGAACTTGGAGTTTCACAAATAGATAATTCATTCTTCTTCTTTTTCCTTTGTAGAAATAAAAAATGTCTTCTCCATTGGTTCTAATGCCAATGTTATATCAAGTCAGTGAATTCACAAGCTTAAGTAGGATGTGTTCAGATGGCATAAAATATAAAACTAAAATTCAATTCAGTTTATTTATATAGCGCCGTTTCACAACAGATGTCATCTCAAGGCACTTTATAAGAAGAGTTATTACAATACAATGTTTAATTTAGGAATCAAAGAACCGCAGAAGATTGCGTTGTGAATTCTCAGCAATCCCTTTACATTGAAGCCACATTCACACTCACATTCATACACCGATAGCCAACATAACTCGGTAGGACGATGTAGAATTTGTGGGGTTAAGTGCCTTGCCCAGGGTCACGTAGACATGTGACTGGAGGAAGCTGGAATCGAACCTACAACACTCCGATTGCAAGCCAACTACTCTACCACTGAGCCACAGTCGCACCAAAACAGGTTAGCGCTTGAACTGACAGCACATCATGCAGTTGGAGAGAAGTAGGAGAGAAAGTAGGAACTGACCCTAATAATGTCCTCTAACAGCCTAAAGCAGCATAGCTACTAACATTAACCTGTCTCCTAGCTACTAGGAGACTGAGCTACTAAAACTTTCTACCTGGCTTACATTAACCGATCTTTACCTAGCTACTCTACCTGACTACTAACATTAACCTGTCTCTTCCTAGCTACCTGTTAACCTGTCTCTAACTGTAAGCTTTGTCAAAGAGGAAAGTTTTAAGCCTAGTTTTAAAGATAGACAAATTGTCTGCTTCACGAACCAACCCTGGGAGCCGGTTCCATAGGAGGGGAGCCTGATAGCTGAAAGATCTGCCACCCATTCTACTTTTAGAAATCCTAGGAACTACCAGTAAACCTGCAGTCTGAGAGTGAAGGTCTCTGTTAGGAACATATGGAACAATCAGGTCTCTTATGTATGATGGAGCTAGATTATTAAGGGCTTTATATGTCAGAAGGAGGATCTTGAATTCTATTCTAGATTTTACTGGGAGCCAGTGAAGAGAAGCTAAAACAGGGGAAATGTGATCTCTTCTTTTAATATTCATCAGAATCCTAGCAGCAGCATTTTGAACTAACTGAAGACTTTTAATTGTATTCTGTGGACTACCTGATAATGACAGTTACAAGTAATCCAGCCTTGAAGTAACAAAGGCATGGACTAGTTTTTCAGCATCATTCCTGGACAGGATGGTTCTAATTTTTGCAATATTCCTAAGGTGAAAAAAGGAAATCCTACAGACTTCTTTAATGTGAGATCTAAATGACATATCTTGGTCAAAAATAACACCCAGGTTCGTTGCTTTATTACTGGAGGCTAATTTAATGCCGTCCAGGTTAAGGGGTTGACTAAGTAGTTTCTTAGAATTAAGTGCATAAAATAATGCCATCAATGACTTTCTAAATAAACGTTGTTTGAATGAGTCAAAAACTAGGAACTGAACTACAACTAAGTGAATGAATTACTCTTGATGCATTGTCTTTTCCTGTCTCCAGAGTTCTGAGGGAGCCTGTGGGCCGGTTGTACTTTGCAGGAACAGAGACGGCATCTGAGTGGAGCGGCTACATGGAGGGGGCAGTGCAGGCTGGGGAGAGGGCAGCCAGAGAGGTCAGAGAACTCACTGCATTTTTAGAAAAGCTCCCGCAAGCAGTCATGACCCCATCACGATCCAGCAGCAGTTCATATGTAGCAGGTGTCACCACTATGCCAGGTGGGACTTTATCGGCCTGAGGTAATCAGTTGGCTCTCTAGGAGGATATGAACTTCTCGTTAGGAAGTAATCAGCCCCAGTCAAGCTGCTGCTCATCATGTGGATCAAACAGCAATTCTTCCTGTTCTTGCTGAGAATTCCTGACATCAAACTTTCATCCTGGAAATATGAAAAATACGCAATATCTTCTCAAATTCACTTCAGTTCATTTATATAGCCTCAATTCACAGCACACCATCCAAGGAATTTTACAAAGGAATCTATTTAATTCAAATCTATTCAATCCAATCATATATATAGGTGAAATGAAATGAAATCAGTTTCTGTTTGGACATAGAGTTAGTCACAGTAAAGGCTCAGCCAGTAGCTTGATCTAGGAGAGAGGGAGAGAAACGGGGTTAAACACCAACAGATGGGTTCAGGTGGATTCATGGACAGAAGGAGGACGTTAGGGTGCTGATGTCCGTCCATCAGGAAGGCTTCACAGCTAAACAGAACACCAGAGCAGGTGTAGCTACTATGAAGAGTAAAAACTGAGAACATACAGTTAAAAGTTGAAATAATAGCAAATAATCATGAAATAATGTAAGATGGTTAGTAGCTCAAATTTTAATCATTCTCATATCAGAATAATGTGTTCAGATTTATCTTCCCTAATCTTGTCAATATGTGGGTTAGGGTTAAAAAGATCTAAATGCTAAGGAAAACAACTTAAACACAAATTTGGGTGGGGGCATGTCTGTGGTTGCCATGAAGGTGCATGCGCCTGTGCGTCAGTAGTAAGTGACATCCATAAAGTCTCTCTCAGTACAGAGAGCTCACAGGCCGATGTAAGGATGGTGGGAGGCCAGTGCAGGGAGCCAAATTCAGATAACAGTGATTGGTTTAGTTTCAGGGAAGAGCCCTGTTTGATCTACCTTAGTCTTTCTGGGCTTCTCCAAGTTTCTCCAGGTTGGTTTCCATTCCACATGTAAGTTCCAACATTGCAGCAAAACCTGCAAGAGTCTGACACATCCCTTCGTGTTGGTCAGGCAGCTTCCCAATTTCTGTGCAATGAATATGTACTATATATGTACTATTAATAACTAAATATAATTGCTTAAGTCAACTATTAATAAAGTTAGTAATTTAGTTTAAAATGAGTGGTTTTCCCATTGTCCAGTTATACTTAGAAGAGCAAAAACCAAATATTAGTAAGTGCATTGATAAAAATAGTGATGAAATGTGTATGTTTTATTCTGTATATACATGGGGAAATGGGTTGGGAGGAGGAGGGGTTTAGTTGTGATGGTGTTTTTATTCTGGGTTGGGGGGGTCATTTTAATCTGTAAAGCACTTTGAGAAGCTATGTAGTTTGAAAAACGCTTTATAAATCAAATTTGATTTGATTGATTTGGATTGAGGCATGGTGTCATACTAATGGTATAATGAGATGTATTGTTTCAGTATCGTGATCCTAGGCCGGCTGGGTGATGATACAGAAGTGTAGGTTTATATTTACACAGTGAAATTCCTCCTATTCCTGTTGAAAGTGAAGGTGGGTTTAATGCAATGCACTGTGGGATTATTAGTTCTTACAGCAGACTGTCTTTCTAGTCCACTTCAGTCATACATGGCTGGTGACACAACATTATAAAATCAGCATTAAAGAGACTGAGAAATAACGATGTAAAATAATGTCAGACTTATTAGAATATAATGGCCAGGTTCACATCAGCTCCAAGTCAGTAATGATAGAACTAGAGTATTTTTTATTATTTTACTAAGTTTCTTAAGTTTGACTGGTCATGATCGAGTCTTTAACCCCCCCCCCCCCCCCCCCCCACACCACACCACCTCTGTTTCGGAATCCATAAAGAAAACCATAAAGTCCTCCTTAATATCTTAAGACCATGTGTTGATCTGTTGCACTTACAGGTCTTGTGTGCGATGGGTAAAATCCACCAGAGTCAGATCCACCAGCCAGAGCCTGAGAGTCAGGTAAAGCATGTTTCATATTTCCTCTTCCAACAACATTTTTTAAAGACCACACACTGTAACATCTGCCTCTTCCACCTCCAGGAGGTTCCTGCGCTCCCATTTGTTTCCAGCTTCTGGGAGAGGAATTTGCCATCAGTCGGTGGTTTCCTCAAGTTCATGGGAGTCTCCACCGTCCTGTCTGCTGCCGCTGCAGCAGGCCTGGTGGCCTACAAGAACGGCCTCTTCCCCAGAAGTTAAACTGCCTACACCTGTCTTCTTACTCTTTTGCAACCCAAAGGGTCACAACTCAATAGAAACTGTATTTCGTTTTTTTAAATTCTTTATTGGAGGCAACAACAGTGATCTACTATAGAGTGATTAGTGGCTATGAGATTTAGTCTTAAAAGGGGAGAAGATCTGTTTAATTAGCACTTAATCTGTATATCAGATTATTGAACCAATGAAGGAAAAACAATCAAAATCTCAATACTAAAGGCTAATTCTCTATTAATGTTCCACACCTTGCCAATGACATTCATACTCCTAATTATATTTTACAGATTCATCATACTTGTATGTATGGGCTCTGTCTGTTTGCATGTGTACATGATTTGGTGATGCTGCCTTTGTGAGTGTGTGTTCGTTAGTGTGTGTCAGTATATCTGTGTGTGTGTTTCTATTGTCTCTAATTACCTCTGCTGATTTTAGGTGCTGGTTTATCGTGACCTTGCTTGTTTAATGAGATCTAGTAACAATGAAAGAGTGTGGAGCTGTGCCATAATCAGACAATCAGAGTAAGGTTGGATTTTTTTCATGATGTGACCTGAATGTCCCATTAAAACATGGAAAAAGATAAATAAAAGAGCAGCTCTGTGATGTAGTGTGTCTCTTTGAGCCATTCTTATTTTCAGTTACTATCTTACTGCTGCTATACATTTTTACCAGTGGTTAGACACTAATAAGTCTTGGGCATTTACAATTTCCAGATAATATTAGCTAAAGAGAAAGGTTTTCACAGGTGTTTAGTTCGGTTAAAACGTTAGTTTGCTTATGAAAGAGAAATCCAATTATACAGAATTTTCCCAGGATTTTGTCCTCGGAGAACAAAAACCGGAACATACATTTTCTGAGTGATTTTTTTAAAAACTCTGTATAAAATTAGCAATCATTAAATCATTGTCTATAGTTGGTCATATCAGTGCTGTTTAGCTGATGTATGAGTGGGGTGGGTGGGGGGTGGGTAGGGGTTCTTATGCTTATCTCCAGCAGTCATTGGATGAGAGGCTGGTTACACTTTGGAGATAGCTAAAGAAAATTGACTATGACAACCTGAGGCCATTACGAAGGTGAAACTAGCCTGGTTTAGTTCAGTTAGTTTTTGTCTGAACCCCCCCCCCGCGCCCCCAAGTCATGCTGAGATCCCACAAGATCGTTTTCTGATCCAAAGTCCACCACTTTATTAGATCACTAGTAATGAACTACTAAGTACAACTACAGTGGAAAAAAATACAACTGTTCAAGAATGAGCAGATTTCAGACTAAATAATCGCCCTGAGAAACAAAACAAAACAAAAAACGTTTTAACAAAAATGTAATTAACATAAAATAAAAGTCTACCTTCAAACTAACTGCTGGGAGCAGATTCATCAGGCTTGTAGGCATATTAATGAACCTGGTGGTTTTATGGGTGCTCAGAGAGATGATAAGTTGAGACTGATTGATTCAGGCAGTTTCTGTATTTTGATTGCATATTTGACAGTATGGAGGTCCTGTCACAATGGCTCCGACTGATTATGCGCCCTGGCTGCTTGGCCACAGAGATATTCCTTTCCTGAATGGTTACCGTGTATGACTCTCACCCAGAAGCCATGGGATCAAATCCTGCCTGGTCCCTTGTTGTGTTGTGTGCCTAGCCACACATGTACTGTATAACCCTGGACAGTTTCTTTGGCCCTGTCCACACGTAGCCGGGTATCTCACAAAACGGAGAGATTTTTCTACGGTTTGGCCTGTTATCCACACGTAGCCGGAGGTTTCCGGCACCAAAAATGAAGCTTTTTAAAAACTCCGGCCAAAGTGGAGATTTGCGTTTTCTCTGTTTTCAGTATCTACGTGTGGACGGTTGAAAACTGTGTTTTAAGAGTCGTAACGCCACTTTTCGCGACCAAAAATGCTCCAACACCACATGTGCGACCTGTGTTTACTCTCGAAAACAGCATTTATTTCCTCAGCGCTGTGTTGGTATCATCCATTGTTAGAGCGCGTCTTGTTTGTTTGCTTTTATAAGCTGTATAACTGCTGCGTGCTGAAGAGAGGATATAAAGTTTCTCTTGGCGGATAGGACTGGGGAGAACTACTGCGCCCTACAGGTTTGCCACGTCTATGAATGTGCTGAAAAACGCATTTATCCGTTTACGTGTGGATGGAGATTTTTTTTTCAAGGAGCAGAGGAAAATCTTGGTTTAATAAAAAAACCCAGCTACGTGTTGACATGGCCTTTGTCTGAGCCATTCTCCATTTTAAACTGCACTCTTATATAGCCTGAACACCCATGGGGGCTACTACAGGCCCTGTTGAAAAACTATGGTTTTCTACTTAGCTAAATAAATTATCTCCGGTAAACTGTGTCCCCCAAAGTCAAAACTAGCTGTACTTCATTAGCTGTAGCCAGCTATGGCTATTAAATTGTAAAGGTAACTGTGAGTTAAGAGGCGTGCCTAGCTAAGTAAAATTGCCGTAGCAACCTGTAACCAACAAAGGTAAAGCTAGCAGGGTTTAGGTAGCTACAACTAGCTGTCGTTAATACTGTGTGAAGCTGGTTGTGATATTAGCTGTACGTAGCTAAAGAAAAAACTGTTGCAGCCTCTGGCAATTAAATAGTAAAAAAAGAGAAAGTTGTTTATTACCCAAGTTCGTGCCAAGAACACGAACAAAGTTAGTTTTGTTCATAACTTTTAATAGTTTGGGGTAAATTGTGCTATCAGTGCCAAGGAAAATAAATACAGCTCCTAAAATGGCTGCTTTGCCAATAGCATGTCAACTAGCATTACACCCAGTTAGTCTACCTTCAAGTTCTGTTTTCTTCTCAATAAATTAAATATCCATCCATCCAATTTCTGAACTTCTTTATGCCTATCTCCAGCTGTCAACGGGTGAGAGGCAGGGTTCACCCTGGACAGGTTGCCAGTCCATCACAGGGCCACATGCACGCATACACTCACAACTAAGGACAATTTAGAGAGACCAGCTAACCTGAAAGTCATGTTTTTGGACTGTGGGAGGAAGCCGGAGTACCCGGAGGGAATCCATTCATGGACGGGGATACGAACCCACAACCTTCTTGCTGCAAGGCAACAGTGCTAACCGCCACCGTGCAGCCCTAATTTAAATATGAGCTCCAAAAATAAGTGAACAGATTAATCAGTAAATACTATACCGCAAAGAGGTGAGGATCTCCTGTAATTAAATTAATTTAATTATTAGAGAAAGAAAACATTCTTCAATTGATCTGGACACCTTAAGTGAAATCTAGAATAAACCAAATCATGAAATGTAATTTATTTAAAGGTCTTATTCACTGAGAAACTGTGTGATGCTTGTTTCTTATGCATCACGTACGTAAACATTTTCTCCCATCCCCATTGCCTTCATTAGCCGCAGAATGGCAATAAATGGCAAAAAAAAGCTAGTCACAATAAGCCAGTCTGTTCTACATCACAAAGATAATTAGTGTTCATTGTCTTGCTGACCAAGCTGGATTGAGTTAGTGTCCAGGAGAGAGCAGAGCATGTCCCTGTTAGTAGAAGCTAACTAAGCAACTCCACTGAGTGGGAGAACAGGCACAGGTTGGCTCATTTGTGAATAAAGGCTATCAGCATTGTATTTTTTTACCAAAGAAAGAGGAGCTGAGGAAGAAACTGTTGGGGTTTGTGTAGCAACACCACCAGTGAAGTAAGTTAAGTTAGTTAATTTATTTATCAGAGGCAGCATTAGTTGTGTAGTGGCTATTCTAGATATCCAAAATAAAGACACTATATTGTTTCAAGAAATCAGTTTCTTCTGGTTCACTTTTGTTATCTTGGGTTTTAATTGATGCACTTCTGTTCAATAATATGCTCACATGCATATATCCTTGGTTATTCGAAGTAGTACGCTACTTAAATAATCCACTCAAAGTCTGATGAAAAACAACATTTACGTTCTCTTTGAGCAGATATCAAGAATAACACTCCTCCAATCTTGCATGGCATTCCACAAAAAACAATCTAAAACCTGTATGAAACCAGACTAACTGCTTCTCATCCTCTTTCTTACTATTGTCTTATTAAAAGCTGTATTTATCAGATATTCACTTAGCAGTTCCATCAGAAGGCGCTTTTTTACACAAACATGTTATAGAAAAGACCTGAATGGTAATAAAATATAAATGAACCAGAGGTATTCATTCATCATTAACAATAAGGAACATGATAAAAACAAAAATATTTTGATTGTTACAAGTTGCATTGCAAAACGTTTGCATATCATAATTAGTTAGATTGTAATCCTGACGTTTCCTCCCAGCCACTCTTCCAACCATCTGCAACCTCCTGAAACAGGAAAGAGAGAAACATTTTTTCATGTAAAATGACTGACAAGGCATTAATTCAAACTAGAGAGCACAGCAGATTTCTTGAAAGAAAACTGTGAATGAGACCTTTAAATAGTAATAATAGTTTTAATTTCAAAGTGTCCTCAAACAAAAACGTATAAGCAGATTACGGTTCATTTTTTTCTTTCGCTTTAAAATTTACTATTATATTGATTAATAAATCGCAGATGCAAATCTTCTCTAAGAAAGCTTTAAATTAGTTTATGGAGGTAAAACGTGGATTATTTGATACCTACAGTATATAACATATAAACCTAGACTGAACTGCTAATATAAAAAATAAAAAAATTCTAAGAAAAGTGATACATGGTTAAGTGATTGAAGAGTGTTGATGTACTGTATAGTGTATGGCTACAGTGGGGATCGTGTTCTCTGGTGTTGAACAGT
Organism: Apricaphanius iberus; assembly: GCA_028564705.1. Taxonomy (NCBI): domain Eukaryota; kingdom Metazoa; phylum Chordata; class Actinopteri; order Cyprinodontiformes; family Aphaniidae; genus Apricaphanius; species Apricaphanius iberus. The sequence continues at coordinate 541,702 of JAPXFQ010001371.1, read as the reverse complement.
ATAGTTGTATCTGTTGTGCCTTATTGGAAGTCTTGGTGTTTGGTTATTTTTCTCAAGTGCCTGTGTAACTTCCTGCTCTTCCCCCCAGTGCTGAAGCTAATGCCCACCAGGTCGTTGCCTCAAGGTGTCCTTACTGACACTCAGCTGCATTCCTCAGTGGGTTAATACCAGCGTTTGGTTTTTAATTTCCCCTGTATTACCTGAGTTCTGACCTCATAATAAACTCTACTCAGGTAAAGCCAGGTGTACGGAATAGCGCTCTGACTAACTTTAATTCTAACTTATCTCCAGCGAACCAAGTCCATGTGTGTTTGTATTGTGATTGCAGTGCTTCACCATGTGTCTCCCCATATTGTAGAGTATAGAAAGCTGTTTGAGCATTTATTAGATATATTTGATATCCAACTTTAAGTCTATGTACTAGTGCACACTTTGTCCTCACTAGTAAGAAGACAGTTTGCCACACTAGTATAATGACTGTGTCTTACCTGTAAAGTTTTTTTCCACCACTAGTGCCACTTTTGGTTTACTATTGTGCAATCAAACCTTACTAGTAAACTGCTGTGCCGCACTAGCCACTGACACTACCAGGCTTAACTAGTAGGCATGTGTCATGCACTAGTAGCCTCCTAGTATTGCAAAAATGCCCACTAGTAGCACTAGTCAGGCAATTTTGACCTCACTACTACTACTGGAAGAGACAAAATGTCCACCAGTAGTACTAGTCAGGTGCTTTTTTGTTGGTTTGTTTTTTCCAGTACTACCAATAACCGTGATGATCCTTACTAGTAGTACTAGTGATAGCCAAAATGTCCAGTACTGGTACTAGTAAGCATGTGTTTTACCTTACTAGTACAACTAATAATAGCCAAAACGTCTACTAGTAGCACTAGTGAGACTTTTATCATATTAATAGTACTACAAGGAAAGGCCAACATGTCTACTAGTGAAGCATGTTATACTTTATTAGTACTACCAGTAAGGACCAACATGTGTACTAGTAGGAGACTTTTACGCTTTACCAGTAGCACTACTGACATCAAAAATGCTTACTCATGTTACTAGTGGTGCGGCTCTGTTTTTTTTACTAGTGTAACTAAGTTTGTCTTACTAGTGAGCTTCTGAACGTCACATGTAAAGGCTTTGGCTGCACTAGTGTCTATTTGCACATTAGTAGTTCGCAACTAGCATGCAATTACAGACTACTAGTGCAACATTTCTGAAAACTAGTAGGAAAACTATGGCATACTAGTAAGAATGCTACATCTTACAAGTGAAGCAAAACTACTAGTGCATGACACATGCCTACTAGTTAAGCCTGGTAGTGTCACTAGTACAGCACAGCAGTTTACTAGTAAGGTTTGATTGCACACTAGTAAGACAAAAGGGGTCCTAGTGGTGGAAAAGAACTTTACAGGTAAGACACAGTCGTTATACTAGTGTTGCAAACTGTCTTCTTACTAGTGAGGACAAAGTGTGCACTAGTACATGGACCTAAAGTTGGATATCAAATATATCTAATAAATGCGCAAACGGTTTTCCAAAGAAGAGTTTTTGTTTGCTCTTGATGCCTACTGTCTCAGAGCCATTGCATTTCACCACTGCTGGAGGTTTTCCAAACTCAGTGTAGAAGTAAGATACTTCCAGAGAGATCTCCTAAATTTCAACCCACCGTGTGTAAAGTTGGCTGATGTCAGCGAACAAAGAGAGCACCTCCTCTCTGTCTGTCTGTCTGTCTGTGATGTGAGAACTCCAGCACTGAAACCAGACCATCAGCAAAAACAACTTAAAACACTTTTGGTTATTTTACAAAAAATGTTTCACCTTTTGTGCACGCAAACCTCTCAAACTATACCTGTAACTTCATTTTTGATGTCTTTGATTTCTCAAAGAAAGCTGATGATATTTAAAATGTGAAATAAATCCTATATTTGTCTGTGACTGTCTGTGGATCTAATTGTGAGCTTTATATGAGCTGCTATCAGTCCTGATGCGGTTTTTAGGGAGTACATAAAAAGTTTGGTTTAGTAGGAAAGGTCAGCTGTGAAAAGAATTAGCTCCCTAGAATTATGACATTGCAGTTTTCATGCAAACCATAATTTACTACTAAATGTGGTTGTTTTATATAAAAATGCATCTCTACTTGATGTATTTATTTTAATCCCAACAGAGAAAAACAACATTTACAGAACTTGTTCAATTTAAATAGTAATTAACTTTTTTCAGAACTTGTCAGGCAAAATCACAACATGCTTCTGCACAAACATTAAAATTAAAGACTGATATAAAACAAAAGTTGGAAAATTAAAAACAGTTATATAAGGAAAAGTCGCATAGGCAGAGACTGAATAATAAAAGAGCAATAAAGTAAAACGATGACACTTGAGCTGTTTTTTTTTTTTAACAGTGCACAGATAGTAAAGAGTTCCAAGTACAAAGGCTCAAATAAAGTACTTAGTCTTGATTTTTGGACAGACAGCAGTAGCTGACCTATCAACCGCAGACTCCTGGTGGTGATTTGAGGGTGTGAAAGCTCGGAGTTGTATGGAGGAGAAGTACTAGAAGGACCTTTAAAATCATACCAAGAACTTTAAACTTTACCTTTACTGAGGAACATCAAAGGGGAATTACAATATTAAATGTGAGGAGAGACAAAAGGATAAAACATCATTTCCATCTCAACCTATGAATGTGAAGACGTCAGTTTCCTAATGAAAAGAAGCAAACCCAAACAACATTCCTCACATGCTTTTCAAACGATAAACCAAATTCCAAGGCTTTCATAGTGGCTTTGATGAATGAGGCAAGTGAATCTAAATGACCAATAAACTGAGAAGCCAAGTTACCTTATTTAGCAGGATACATTTTTTACTAAACCATGGCTGAATTGGTTTCTCACTTCTCTGTAGAACAGACAGTTCTGGAATTGATTATATTTATGATTAATTAAAGGATGAATATCATCGGCATAGTGATGATAGGAGATGTCCATACATTTTAAAAGATAATATAAAAAAGGAGGCAAACCCAGATAAAAAGGTCAGAGACCAGAACCCTGTGGCAATCCATCCTTATGACAGGCTGGGAATTTCCATTGGAAAAGCAGTCCAAAAACATAGTTTTTAACATCTCAGCGTCTAAAGATTGACTTAAATTCAGGTTCACTTAAACTGCAGACTCGCCTGCATCATTGCACACCATGAAATCATTAGTAACTATGTAAAAAGCTAAAAAAAATAAGCTCCCCAAAAATCACCCTGAAAATTGTCCAAACAACTGAAATCATCACGAGCATCCTCTCTTGTTAGCCTGCTTCCTTTATAGGAATGTTGGTGAGAAAAGGAGATAAGTTCTGAAGAGGAGATTAAATTATTGTATCTTTAAGTTATGCAGAGGTCTGATCAGAAGTTACGAAGCAGTTTATGATGGTTAAAATCAATGGAATGAAAAATAGTTTCATACAGCAGGGGTAAAATGTGGCAGAAGGCTGGTAGAGTGAAAGGGAGGGTCTCCAAGATGGTGGTAAGACCTCTCCTGATGTATGGTTAGAAGGCGGCTTCAGGAAGAAAATGGAAGAAGCCGGGCTAAAAATATTGCATTTTTAATTGGGAACGACGAACACAAACAAGACTAAAACAGTGTAACTGAGGTTCAGTAGAAGTATAGTACATATTTAATAAATTATGTTAAATATGAATCATCTGAAAAATACAGAAAAGGACAACTATAAAAATAACTTTGACCTTTCAGCACAAATGAAATGATTGGATAGGACAAAACTCTACTGAGCAGGTCTCTGGACTCACAGTGTAGCAGCCTGTAGGACAGGCCGAGGGAAAAAGAGAAAAAATACATATGAATCTGCATGATCAGGGTACAACCTCACGTCAATGACTCAGCACAACCTGCTGGGATTCCTTACATAGAGAACTTTTACTGACTGGAATGTTTGTATAATTGTATTGAAACGACTTTTGTTGTAAAGCGCCTTGAGATGACATTTGTTGTGAACTGGCGCTATATAAATAAAAGTGAATTGAATTGAATTGTCCCATAAAGTTGTATTTAAGAATCACAGAGCTGACAAAAATAACCACAACTAAGGTTGCAACATGGCCTCAAAAATGGTGAAGAAAACACGAACAGCAGCAACATTAGTCAGAGATGTCCGACATAAACTCAATGTTGATTGGCTCAGATGTAGCTTATGACAGCAAACACAGAGCAACTCATCTCTGTCAAAGCAGTCTGACACACTCAGTGTGTGTCGGGGACTTCTGTTGTGATCAGACTTAGACCTTCATCTTCTACCTCCACTCTGTGTATCCATCTTCCTGTTTGAGCTGCATTCAGGGATATTCAACAACTCCAATCTGAAGATAAATCATTCCCAGTGCCATTGAGTGCAATTGCAGTATTGTTAGATTCCACTAGGGGGCAGATAATAACCATTAAGTGACACAAATGGCTGAACAAAACAATAAATGTTGTCATCCATGCACACACGGCCATTCCTGTCTCCTTAGACTTACCCACCCACCCACACACAAACAGAGGGAAGCTGTGGCATTAATCGTGTACCGGGGTTAGTCATGTATTGTTTCGGGCTGATTTTGCCGGTTGACATATGGCACTCATGTTGCTCCCAACACCCTGCGTGTGAGCAGTGATAGCCAGAGGGCCGTCCAATCCCAGATTGGCACACTAGGCTTAGTCACTGTAAACACTTACCAATCCCACGCTATGAAGCTTTGACAGCGCGCTGGCCAGGCTGCAACAGAGGTTGCATAACAGCAGCATGAGCAGTAGCCTCATGGGTTGGTGCTGGGATTGCCTTTATCATCTTATGACACGAGTGTCAACTGACATGCATGCAGATGCACATGAACAAATAAACACTCACCAGACCCAGTGCAGTTCCTCAGTTACGCTGCAGCTCTGGCCTCACGGAAGCTCGCTGCGATATGAAATCTGACACGGCCAATTTGCCTCCCAATATTTCAGATGGTGGATTGGACTCAGAGGCTTGAAGTGTGACCTAGAAAAAATAACCACAACTATTTAGCAATGAAATCAGGTTCAATCTTTCAATAAATGTTCTCACTCCCACAACAGATTGTTATTTTGTTCTCAAATGTGAGATGTGATCAGAATGACTTACTTGGTTGCTTAGGCGATCTAAATCAGGAGAGCAGCATTACAGCTCTGAAGGTAAACCCTAACGTCAAAAATATGCTGCAGTTTGTTTTACGCTTCTTAGATCAATATCCACACTGGAAATATCCCTCATAAAACTCATAAAAATTGTGTTTCCTCTCACAGCCAGTTTATTAATGGTTTATAAAACTTCTCATAGCCAAACAACCAGTTCTTTATGGGGAACATGTGTACTGTGCTGCTACAAATCATTCAACTTTTTCTTTACATTAGTACTTACATCCTTATCAGTCATAAAACCACCTTAATAAAACACTCATCCATGAGGATTCAGCAACATCCTTCCTGCATGTGAGTTTGGGAAGGTAAAATCCATCCTAGACAATTCATGCAGCTACAAAAGAATTAGATTACAGCCATGAAAGCATATGGCAAAATAACATGCAAGAGAGAGAAAATAATCATTGGAAGAATTGGAACCAAATAAATGCCGACAACATTCCAAAAGTATTTATACTGCTGGAACTTCTGCACATTTTGGCAAGTTATAACCACTTATATTTTATGATCCACATGCAAACTCTTATTGTATGGAGGAAGGCTAACACTGCAGAGCACCCATTGTGAAACATGGTTGTGGAAGCATAATGTTTTTCTTGAGTTGAATTGAATAATACTTTATTGTCCCACGAAGGGAAATTCAGTTCACAGTACAACATGTCCAAGATCATGACAAGCGATACAAACCACAAGTTAACGTGCTGCAGCAGAGGCGCACAGTCTTCCTGCTCCCTGGGGCGGGGGAGAGCATTTAGGAGACAGCAAGATGGTGTGTGTGTGTGTGTGCGTGTGTGTGATTTCCATGTCAGTGTGTGCGTCAGTAGTTTTAGGTGGACGGGTAGGAGACTCTGTTTACATTCCTCTCACAGGCATTTGATTGTGTACCAGTTGAAGGTCAACACTGGAGAAAAACACTGAGAGAAAACTGGGTTAGCAATCGCAATAACAACAGAAAAAAATATATCTGGAGAGTAGTAGGAGAAAAGTAGAAGGGAGAACAAAAGTGGTCAGTCTGTCCTCCAACAGTCTAAAACCTATTCACAAACGCACTAAGAGCTACTTTTACGTAGGACAAATCCCTAAACGTAAGATAAGAGTAACGTCCCGTTGCTATGGAAAACGTAATTTCCTATGTATGAGTATGGTTGTTGAATGACACGTGAATGACACGTGTGAAACCAGGAAATGGAAAAGTTCAATGGAAAAGTTAAAAGCGTAATTATGAACAGCGCAAATAGCAGAAAAAATGCATGATGACATCTTTGTGTCGGCCACGAGACTCACACTTCATACAACTTACAGAGAGGGTGAAGTTTAAAAACGAAAAAAACGTGAAATGCATCATATTATGTGACAGATTGCCGTCCTAACTGGGATAAGCTGGAATCTGTTGGACAGATATGATTTAAACCAGCCTAGTGCTGTTCCCTTGATCCCTACATGTTCAAGCCTTTTTTAAGAGAATATGATGATCGACTGTGTCAAAAGCAGCACTGATATATGCGGTAGCAAGACCAGAACAGTCACAAATCCATTATCTGAGGCCATTAGAATATCATTAGTAACTTTTACCAGTGCTGTTTCAGTGCTATGATCAGCTCTAAAACCTGAATGAAATTCCTCAAATAGGTTGTTGCTGTTTAGATGCTCACATACTTGATTAGCAACTATTTTCTCAAGAATTTTGGATAAGAAAGGAAGGTTAGATATAGGTCTGCAGTTAGCTAAGTCATCTTGATCCAGGGAGGGTTTCTTAAGTAAAGGTTTAATTACAGCAACCTTAAATTCCTGAGGCACATATCCATTTATTAAAGATAGATTCATCAGGTCTAGGATAGGGCCAGTAACCAGAGGGAACACTTCCTTAAATAATTTGGTTGGTATTGGGTCTAACATACAAGTTGAGGGTTTAGATGAAGCTAATATTTGTGATAATTCAGAAAGTTCAACAGAATCAAAAAGGTACAGACATAAACATGGTTCTACAGTTCTCTGTGATACTGCCTCATTTACTGATAGAGAGTTAGTCATGTTTGGGAGAATGCCAATGATTTTATTTTTAATAGAATTTATTTTATTTATGAAGAATCCCATAAAGTCATCACTAATGAGAGAAGGGGGAATATTAGGCTCAACAGAGCTATGACTGTGTAAGTTTGGCAACTGTACTAAAAAGAAACCTAGGATTGTTTTTATTTACCTCTATTAATGATGAGAAATTTGCTGTTTTAGCTTTTCGAAGGGCGTTTTTATAAAGTAGTAGAATATTTTTCCAGGTTAGAAAGGAATCATTTAAGTGTGTAGAGTGAACATTTTTAATTCAATTCAATTCAGCTTTTTCCTGGAGTCGTAGTCCATAAAAAAATAAAAGACAAGACAAACAATTAAGATGGCATTTTAAAAAGACAATCATGCCAATGTCTCCACAAGTCAGATTGATAACATGTTGCACTCCATTTTATATACGTGAGGGACAGTATTATTTCGTTTTCTGACATGTTCAATCGACACATAAAGCTATATATCATCATCATTGAGAGAGTTTCCTAATTTCCTAGTATTCTGCTTTAAAGTACGCAACTTTGCTTTAAACCAGGGAGCCAGCCTCCTATGGCTGCTTACCTTCTTTTTTTAAGGGGGCTACACTGTCTATTGCCAAACGCATTGAGGAAGTAATACTTTGAACAAGACCATCAATATCTGAAGGGTTAGTGTTGGAATTACTGCCATCCACTGTGGTATTCTGAGACAGATAGGGAAGCAAGAATGGAACAGATTCTTTAAAACTTTTTAAAGCATTGTCTGATAAAGTTCTACTATAATGAAATTTTCTTTCAGATTTTGGAACGTTGAGTAAAGTAAATTCAAAGTTTATAAAAAAATGGTCAGATAGGACTGGGTAATGTGGGAGGACTATTAGTTCATCAGACTCAATGCCGTATGTCAGTACAATGTCTAAAGTGTGCCGACCAGAGTGTGTGGGTCCCTTCACTTTCTGAGTAAAGCCAATTGAGTCTAAGATAATGTTAAAGGCTGCAGTTAGGCTATCACTTTCAATGTCCATATGAATATTTAAATCCCCTATTATAATTACCTGATCACTGTTTAATACTAAATCAGATAAAAAAATCTGAGATCTGGTCCAAGAATTGAGATGTCAACCTCTTCTGGATGATCCTGTTGGACGATACAAAACCAGAAACAAAAGTGGTTTTAATGTTTTGCAGCTTGGTTGAGGAAAACTAAGGCGTCTAGGGCGAATTTGCAAATCTGAATGAAAGATAGTTGTAACTCCTCCTCCTCGCCCAGTACTTCTAGGAATGTGAAAATTTTGATAATTCATAGGAGTTGAGTCATTTATAATGACAAAATCCTCCTGCTGCAGCCAGGTTTCTGAAAGGCAAAATAGATTAATTTTATTATCACATATCAAGTCACTTACTAATAAAGTCTTTGAAGAGAGGGATCTTATGTTCAGTAAACCACATCTAATTACTCCATTTTCTTGTTTGGTCAGAGTCGTATTTATTTTAATGAGATTTTCATAGTTTGCTTTTGTCAGGTTAACTTTTAGCTTATTTGATTTTGGCCGTGGGTAAAAAACTGTCTCAATGGGGTATTGAGTGGGTAACAGTACAGAAGCTGCAGAGAGGTGGGTTAAACTACGTCTCTGCTTCCTGATCTGGACCCTGGTCTGTCAGTGTTTTGAAGGACTAATTAATTTATCCAGATTCCTAGAAAGAAGAGCTGCTCCATCCAAAGTGGGTGGGATGGCTTCTCTCCGGATCAGACCAGGTTTTCCCCAAAAAGTTTTCCAATTATCAATGTAGCCCACGTTGTTATATACTATATATGAGATATACTTGCCCTGCCATTTTCAAGAGAGACCTTACCAGAAACAGGAGTGGAAAGACGTATCTTTCAGCATCAGCCTCTATATCCAAAGAAAAGCACTTATTGGTACAACACCAACAGAGCCATTTACTGTAGGTCTTCTTGAGAAGCAAAAAGGATGGATTTTATTTTCGAATAAGCAGGCAATGTGGAGAAGATGAATGTTGGTGATTGCATGTATTTTGTTTGTATTTTTAATGTTTTGTTCAGTTCAATTCACTTTATTTCTTTAGCACTACTGCACAACACGTGTCATCTCAAGGCACTTTCCAAGAATTTTTTTTATTTATTTGTTTTAACCATGAATTTTAAGAAGAAGCAAAAGACATTTGGTAGCGAAGGACTGCATTTCAAATAGAACCAACGTCTGTTGGACCGGCGGAGTTAGGTACTCGCAGAAAGTGAGGTTAAAATATACAGACGGCTCTTCCACCCTGGAATTATATCCTCAAATGGATTGTTGTGTCAGGATCCGGCAGGATTCAGCAGAGGGAGCAATTTCCCCTTTCTCTCCCCAGGTGCTGAGAGTTGGGCTGACACACCTGGAGCTGGTTACCTCATTAGCGCCGGCAGCATTTAGGAGGAGCGTTTCCATCAGACGAGCGTCAGATGATTCCGTTCCTAGGAGTGGTAACTGACCTCTACTCTACTCTACTCTACTCTTACTCAAGAATAATCCAGTCTCGACTTACCTGTGTTGTCCTCCTTGTACTCCAGTCGTCCTCCCGAGTCAATCGATCGAGTCAATCAATCGATCAAGACGATCTGGATTTCTTTGTTGGTCCTCAGCGCTGTTTCAGGGTATCAGTCTCAAGTCTCCACCACCGACGTTTGTCCCTCTGGGGTTGTGGCCGCTCCTCCTTCATCATCTTGCTGCCAAGGTAACAGGACATGGAGAATATTTGGTTAGGTGGAGCTGCTATGGAGAGAAAAAAGAGAAAAAACACAATTGAAATAAAAGTAAATAATGCAGCTGGAGGGTAGAGAAAAGTAGCAGATTCATCCAGGTTTTTATTTCTTCGACATGTCATTCTGACCATTTAAAACACTCTACAGCCACATTCACAGATTCGTACTCACAAACATGCAACAATTCATACACTCATATAGAGTTTGGTAGGCAAAATGAGATTTAGTGGTCAGGCACTCAGGGGCACATCATCATGTGACAGGAGGAAGCTGGAATTGAAAATGCGACCCTCCGATTGCCAGAAAACCACTCTACTGATCCACAGTTACCCAGACAAAAGGTCAGTTAGTGTGTATGTGGGATTCTGTATGGATTCTAGAGCCGTTGTGTTATTTTAATGATATGAGATGTATTATATACTTATTGTTACCCTAGGCCGCTTGGGTGATGATACAAAAGAAAAGTTTTAGAACCCAGCCCACAGGTCACTATCAAACTTTCTGTGTTTCCAACAGATTATCCTTACTCAGTGACATAGACGCTGAGAAGCTGACACTGGTAATTGGTAGCTCCATAGTGAGAAACGCGGTATTATGGCGTTTTTTGACGCAGCGTCAAAAACAAACAAAGCGACTGGTTTGAAGCCTATGTATTTTATATATATATATATATATATATATATATATATATATATATATATATATATATATTATATATATGAAGGCTGAAGCTTGCTAAGCGCATGGGCAGGCCTTTCTCTGCCACATGTTTTAAGCAGTGGCAGGTCATGACTGGCTAAATTGACAACGTTAACGTTTGGCAACGTCACTAAAATGAGATGCTCTGGTTGACGCTCAGGCAGCACCGCCAAAAGCTCAACCACCTCTACTTCATTGCTGGCTTTTGCTGCCTTGAAGCTTTGAACGCAGGAAAAGTTTCAAAAGTTGATGCAGCCTAAGCACACAAAGCGCCGCAGAGACACTGATACCCCTCTGACAGCCTCAACCATAGACTTTACATATAATATTGCTGCTCTTGATGTTGATGTTTTGGGCAAAACTGGCAACATCAAATCCTACTTGAAACTGCTGGCTAAGGATTAACGTAAATAAGATTGTAAACGGCGGTAATGACAGCCGGTTACGTCAGACGGAGGTTTTTTCTGGTCCCCTGCCCAGTCGGACCAGCGACGGTCTGGTGACCATGGCTCAAGTGTTAGGAGTTGAGCTTGTAACCAGAGGGTTGCCGGTTCTAGCCCCAGCCCCAACTGTCTCTCATTGTGTCCTTTTCCAACTGGTTGTGGTCAGAGGATCCGGTAACGCCAGCAGCCTTGACTCTGTCAGTGCGCCCCTGGGCAGCTTGCCATCCTTTGTGTGCATGAATGGGTGAATGACTGAGTGAAGTGCTTGGGGGTCCGTAGGGATAAACACCCCTTTTCCTCTAGGTTCAGTACAGTATGGAACAGGGGCTTTGGAGCGGTTCTGGCGTGTTTCCATTATCTGTGTCCATTCCAAGCCAAGCCCTTTTTTGGACTACCTCTGACTTTGTCCAAAGCGTGCCGAAGCGACCCAACACACCAACCTATGGAGTGATTGGTCCAGAAATGTGATATCCCTCTCACTTTTACCTAGCAGTGGTATCTGATGAGTGGCCTAGAGTTATTTGTTTAAAGTGATGAACAGAGATCAGGAGATGGAGGCATGAACAGATCGATGTCAGAGATGTGAGGTGAGTCAAAAGTCAGACCAGGAAGTAGTCGTAGTTTAACCCACCTCTCTGCAGCTTCTGTACTGTAACCACTCAATACCCCATTGACACAGTGTCTTGCCCATGGGCAAAATTAATGGAATTAAAGTTAACCTGACAAAAGCAAATTATGAAAATGTCATTAAGATAAATATGACTTTGATCAAACAAAAATAAAATAATAAAATGTGCTTTAATATACAGAAGATCTCTCTTCTCAAAGACTTCATTAGTAAATGACTTGATATGTGATAATAAAATTGATTTCCATTGTCTAGCTGAAACCAGTTGCAACCATATTTCATTTAGATTTAATCATTAATCCCAGACCAATTAATAGCTACAACACTTTTGAACATCTAAACCTTAGTTTTATTCGTCTAATTTGCAAAACATTAAAACCACTTTTGTTTGTGGTTTTGTATCGTCCACCAGGCCCTTACTCTCAATTCTTGAATCAAATTTCAGATTATTTATCTGATTTAATATTAAATACTGATAAGATCATTATAGCAGGGAATTTAATTTATTCATGTGACTACTAAAAGTGATGATAGCCTAGAGGCAGCATTTATTGATCTCTTAGACTGAATTGGCTTTAATCGAAAAAGTGTAGACACACTCAGAACTAAATACATTGTAAGACCACAACTAATCAGTAGGACATCAGGAAAGTTACAGCCTTCGGAAGTTATATATACTGTATATCTATATACACTGTGTATATATATATATATATATATATATATATATATATTTGTCAGTAAATTGACTCTATTCAGACTTAATTCAAATTTAGCCTTGGCTGCTGATGTAGACAGAGTCAACACTTCATCTAAAGAACAATATATTCAGCTCAACTGAACAAAAATAAGCTTATCTAAAACAGTGGTGCTCTTTTCCCTTGACAGAAACAAGCCGTGAACATGGAGAATCAACACAGAATCCAGAGAAAGAGAGAACAGGTAGCATTTAAGCTATAGAGAATTTAGTAGTCCTGACTAAAATCTTGGGGTTACATGGTTTAACTAAATGATTTAGGTTACCACTTGAATTAAAAGATGGTAAAATTTAAAATTAACAAAACTGATGAAAAAAAAGGGAAACAGAAATACATTTCAGAGGAATCATAACAAATTATGGGAATCCAACCAGGCGGGGGATTGGCCGGGAGGTCAAGGGTTTGGCCAAACTGAGGCTCAGCCTCAGCCTCGGAATGGTTTACAAGCTAAGGACTTGTTCTCTTGGACCAGATCTGCTGCCAGATGGAATTTCAAGAGATGACACTTCCTAATATGAATTTTAGCAGGGTGGGACGTGGTGCGGGACCTGCTTCCAGGAAACCAGGTGAGGAGGCTGTTTCAAGGCTCACTTTTTGGCCGAGAGGTGCTTTACAGCAACAACAGCTCTTTTAAGAGCCACCCACAAACCTCTTAAGAGTCTTCCTGTCTAAATAGTTTATTTTTTTATTTCTGTCTCTGTATAGCAAACAGCTTGTGTCATGTAGCTCGGGGTAATTAGCCACGATGTTTATCAGTATTTCCTCCATGTCCTGGTGAGGCTGTGACTCCATGACAGTCACAGAATCACTGACACTCTGTCCCCTGATTCGTTGTCGCGGCGCGATTTGACGCTGGAGTTCAGATTTTTCCAACTCGAGCGATAGACGCGATGAACGCAAATGCACAAAATGCACCACATAAAATGCAGCGCAAATTTTCCATCGCATCTGTAGCACAAATTGTTCGCGCAAATCAGGCAGAAAAGCTTTTTCGCGACGAAAATCTGCTTCTGAAGTGTCGCGGGACCCCAAGTCGTGCTTCATCATTGGATTTTACATGTAAACCTGAAGCTCTAGTCGCTCCTATTGCATTTGGTCTGGGCACACCATAATAGTCTTTCCCCTATTGGCAGCCAGTCTTACAATTTTTTTATGTTCGGGAGACATCCTCCATATCCAGGAGTACAATTTCAAAAACCTTTGATATGACACAAGCTAATGCAATTGGCCTGCAATTGTCAATACTGGAGATTTTCCCTGTTTTATCATTCGCTACAGGTTGTAAGACAAAATGTACTCCATGGATCAATTCGGCGGTGTGACCAGTTAACACAGGGGTTATGGGTTACCAACAAGGGATATCCAAGAACTATAGGATTTTCTCTGTTGGGGTAAACAAAAAACTCAAATTCTTCGTGATGGTTTCCTGAGATAATGAGAGTTATAGGTTGGGTTTGATGAGTTATTGGGGTCATTTTACTACCATCTAAAGCTGTAACACTGATGGGGTCATGTAGTTCAAAGGTTGGAATCTGGTTCTGCTTGACTAAATCAGTATGGATTAGAATTTGTTCAGAGCCTTTGGTTGAGAGCAGTATAATGAAAGGGTTTTTTCTTCTCCTTAACTAATAAGGTTACTGAAACTAAGTCTATTAAAATGTTGAGGCCCTGCCAGGACCCCTACCTTCACTGGTGGGGAAGCTCTTTTGGAGGGATTGGACAATGGCAAATATAATGCTGCAGGGAACCATAATAAAGGCAATGATTATTGACCAGTCGCCGTTGTCTCTCACGGGGACTAAGTTGGGCTCCGCCTATAAGCAAAGGCTCCAGCGATTCTTCCCTCGGGACCTGTGCAGGTTTCTAAACAATAGATTCATGTTTAGATTCACTTCGGATCAAAGGAAGTGGTTTAGCTCGAAATCTTTCTCTGGAACGTCTGTCTAGTTTGATTGCTAGCGAAATTAGATCATCAAGAGTTTCAGGCTCATCTCTGGTAACAAGGGCATCCTTAATTCTGTTGTTTAGAGCACGATAGAATGCTCCCTTTAGGGGGTCATTCCATCCGGATTCTTCGGCTAGAGTTCTAAATTCTATCGCAAAGTCAGCTACTGGACATGCTCCCTGTTTAATTGTCCAAAGCTTTCTGGCTGAATCTTCCTTATTCTTAACTGGGGAAAATGTGAGAGTAAATAATTCTAGAAACTCCTTGTAAGATGTATCTTCTATTGTGGATTAATTGAAAACTGCTTCTGCCCATCTAAGGGCCCTTCCACGGAGAAGTCAGATGTTATAACTAATCTTTGTGAGTCGATGGAAAAAGCTTGGGGAAAACGAGAGAATGTTAATTTACATTGTAATAGAAAACCATTAGCTTTGTCAATCTCAGCGGACAAAGGTTCTGGAGGTGGTTACATCACTTCCCAGAAGCAGGAAGTTACTGAGGAAGGCCGGTCTTGTGTAGTGTTAAGTTTGGTTGTTAAATCAAAGACTTGTTGATTTAAAGGAATACTTCACCCCTGGAAAGATGAATGTGTATTTAAAGTGGGTCAGATATGTAGTAGAAATGTGAAATTGTTTTTGAATTTGGAGCATTCTAAACTGAGAAAAGCCAGAAAATGTATTTTTTACTCGTGTGGCTGAAATACAACAACTCCCAGAATGCACTAGCTTTGCTGCCCTGAGGCCACTCACAAACCACGCCTACAGGAGAGTGGGGGTAGGCTAATGCGCTAAGTAGTTTTTATCTCCTTGTTTATTTCAACATGTATCATTTTACTATGGTGGATGAATATTTATTTCTATGTGAATATCAATAATAATAAAAAAAATTCTTCATCTTACCCTTTACTCTTGTGTACACTAAAGTTGTACATTATAGGCTTGTGGAGGTAGACTGAATGTTTACCGTAAATGATTTTGCAGTGATTACTTACTGTACTACTGACTACCTGGCTTATTTCCGTTCTTTAGAATTTATTTTGGGATAAAAAAGTGAGCATAATATATATTACACAACTTAGACTTTCTCATTAAAAAGATAATGTCAACAAGAGTAGCTTAGCAGCTTTTTTTACTCCAATTGAAATCACAATTTCTCTAAGCTGAAACATTTTTTAGGTTAACAAATACTCTAAAATAGCAACACTAAAGGTTTATAACAAACACAACAAATGTGATTTATAACGTTTATTTAAAAAGTAAATAAAATAACATTTTTAACACTCAAAGCTCTTCAATAGCTTCAGCAGTTTCCTGATATCCACAGTATTGACCATCAGGAGCGTGGTATCTTCGTCTGATGTCCAAAACAACAGTGGTAGCCCAAACTAGACGACAGCCTTTGCCAAGTCTCTCGCCTTGCAGGACCCACTACATAAAATGACGGTAGGCTGTTAGATGGAATTGTCTGTAAAACAGTAAACTAAACGTTAGCAATGCAAACTATTTCCACCTACAGTATGCTAGAGTAGATATAAATATAACAATAATAGCTCAGCTGACTTCGTGGGAAGAACGCTATGATAATGCCGGGTGTACAAACTCCGTACATGACGTCTTAGTAACAAAAAGAAAAACAAACAAAATACTAACTTTACACTAAGCCGTCCATTTGTCCCTGCGGGCATTGGCTGGCGTTTCCAGTTGATCTTTAGGATCCTGAAGTAGGTTTCTAGGACCCCCCTATCCATGTGTGGTTAATCCGGAACTGTTCATCGGTGTACTGCGGCTCGTATAGGTAGCCGCGTGCATCCAATTCTCGCAACACATCTTCAAAATCACCTACTGCCATTTCAACTTCAAAACTACCTTCCATTGTGTTTAACCTACTATTCAAACTTTCTCCAGTAACTTAGCTTCTACAGAAAGATGGCGGACACAACACCTTTACTTTCTGAGAGATTCCTCCCCATATGGGCGTGGTGAAAACATGCGGAACTAGCACTCAATACTGGCTGTAGTCTTATGCCAAAAAAATCCTCAGATGACGCAAAATGACAATTTTTGCGTCATCTGAGGATTTTTGTCAAGCCTAAACATGCACAAATAACTAGTGAACCATAAATGGCTTACTAGCTAGCTAGGTGATGGCAGCAGTCTCACTAATTAACTAGTTGATGGATCCCTTGTCCAAACTAGTTTACTAGTGAGGTCATAAATTAGCCTAAATTCACGCTAGTCAGCTAGTGGCGCAGAATTCTAATTAGGAGGCGGGGAATTCCTCAAATTGAGGCTTTCTATTGGCTCCCTATGTCCAAGTAAAATATGACAACCAAACACAGTGCAGAATTTCACAAAATCCCACCCAAAACATTTGCAGGTGGCACACAAGTTAACATGCTAGCCAAAGGAACTTTAGCTACTAAACTAGTGGCTTCAGTGTGACACTTACATCTAAAGTAGTGAAGGCAGAACTGCTCACTTGTTAACTAATAAAGAGACAAATGTCCACTAGTTGTTTCCCTCTTCCTTTCTTTATTAAACATTTAAACATTCTTTTTACAGCTTAATTATATATTTTATACATCAGAAGAATATCACAATAATAAAGGTTTAGAACTTTTAATCATATTCTTAATAGAAAAAACATGTGCAATAAAAATTGTATGAATATTTGGAATGTATCAAATACATTTTCCGTTTTGTCTCTGTTTATCCAGTGGGCAGCACAGTAACCTGTAGGCGCAGGCTATAACACAGCAGAAAACAAACGCACCGTAAAGCAGGCTGCGACCATATTAGGAGAACTCTCATTCTATTGGCTGGTACAGTTGCTAGGCAACAACACTTCTCGATCTGCGAGCGAGCACACAGAATCCGCAAGCAAAGAAGAGAGGTTCATAAGCACATTTTTTATCTACGTCGAGACACAGCTTGCAAGCGTGGAGAAAATATGTGAGCAAGAAACATAGAATTTGAGAGTGAACAGAGAATATCTGAGAAAGAGCAGAAGTTTTGAGCGCAAGCATTACAGGTTTTGTAGGAGAAGACAGAATGATCCTCTCCCAAATTGTAATTGTATTCTCTTGATAAATGGCAGGAATTTTCCCCCATAGTAATCTTTGTTCAGTTAATGTGTACGATTCAATTCAGTTTATTTATATAGCGTCGTTTCACAACAGATGTCATCTCAAGGCACTTTACAAGAAGAGTTATTACAATACAATGTTTAATCTAGGAGTTAGAGAACCATAGAAGCTTGCGTCGTGCAATTCTCAGCAATCCCTCACACTGAGCAAGCACGAAGCGACAGTGGGGAGGAAAAACTCCCTTTTAACAGTAAGAAACCTCCAGCAGAACCAGGCTCAGCATAAGCGGTCATCTGCCGAGACCGTCTGGGGTTTGGAGAAGGAAGCAGAGACACAGAAAGAGCAACAGAACCGTTGCAGAAGTAGAAGTTTGTAGCAGGACGTGGAGAATGTTCCTCCACTGGAATGCCATCTTAGTCAGGGTCGTCAGGCAGGGCGGGTCAGGAGCACCTACTGTACAGTCAGTTATTAGTCTGAAAAAGCCTGCAGTCTGAAAGCAGCGGCAGACAGCGTTTCTGTTGACGTAGAAGTGCTGATATTAATCAGTTACTGTCTATTAGGAGTTTAGCACATGTGGCGGAGCTGTATAAATCTGTGCTCTGCATCTGGGGGTAGGTGGATCGAATCTTAGCTGGGGAGTGTATTTTAATAAAAAAAACTTATTGATCCGTGAGGTAACTTGCATATGTTGCTTTGGGTTCCTGCAAGGAAGAAGGCAATAAACGTACATGTCATACATTTGCCGAGTTCAACTATCATATGAGTAATACCAGTCAGTATCTGTGCTCGGATTGAAAAAAAAAAAAAAATCTATCTGACTGTGTCTGCGTTCTCCCGCAGCCACCGAACTGCCGAATTTCTCCTGATATCTGATGGCATCGCCTTTAATAAACACTCTGTTTCTTATGAGAGGGATGGATAATAAAACATGTCACACTTGCATTTTGCCAAGGAAGGTGCTATGGGGTACAGCTTCTTCTCCTACGAGTTTTATGAATGAATAATAAGGGATTATTTCTAAATGTTAAGT
This sequence comes from Apricaphanius iberus, assembly GCA_028564705.1. Taxonomy (NCBI): domain Eukaryota; kingdom Metazoa; phylum Chordata; class Actinopteri; order Cyprinodontiformes; family Aphaniidae; genus Apricaphanius; species Apricaphanius iberus. Next base: position 523,094 of record JAPXFQ010001371.1, on the reverse strand, counting down.
GCTGCTGAGCAGGGGCGTATCCAGGAGGTTAATAAAGAGCCCAGGGTGGGTCTGGATCTGTAATATCAAGTTTTATTTATTTCATAATATAAATAAAGGTATTATGGTATAAAATTGTATTACAAATCAATTTACTACACACACACACATTCCTGGTGTGGATATAACAAATAAAATAAAAAATCACAAACAAATTCATACAGATCATAACAAAAGAAAGTTATGTTGCAATAAAAACTTGTTTATTACATTTTACTTCATAATTGCAACCATATCAAGTTAGTATGTATGTAGTATGTATAGCGCATGTATCAAAACCATTGATCTGAAGATTAATGCTGATATATAAAAGCCTTTGAAACGTATGAAGTGCTTGCAATTATATTTCAGTACATCACAGAAAAAACTGAAACAAAGATCTAAAAGCATTTTGGCAGCAAACTTTGTGAAAACTAATATTTGTTTCATTCTCAAAACATTTGGCCACAACTGTACATATATCCACGCTCCCAGTGTCCACAGTCGAGTATGAAATACGTGTTACAGTGCGTTCAGACGGCACGCTTTTTTCAGCATCAAGCAAAGCTCACAAATCCACAAGTTTGACGCATATACACAGCAGACACATCTGTAAGCTGAAGCTTGCAAAGTTTGTAGGTGGGAATTTCTCTGCTGAAAGATATAAACATGAGCAGATCGTGGTTGGCTAGACAACGTCAAAGTCGGTTAACATCACAACACTCAGACGTTTTGATTGGTTGCCATGCTGCATCGTGGGCTTTAAGACCGTCAACAGTTCAACTAGCTGAACTTCTGCGTTGGTGACACACATTATACTAATGGTGAACGCACCATTAGTATCATGAACTACATTCTTATATAGCAGACATATCAGAAACCGAATGAATGTGTCGAGACTGAACAATCTCATTTTCATCTCTGTACTGTAAATGGACCAAATGTTGTCACCTTCCCATCCCGCAAATTTGCATAGATGCAGTTGAAGCAGCAGGGGCACCGATCTGTTGTTGATCCACCAACTAGAAAGCAGGGAAATGCTGAGAATTATCAGAGCAGACTTCTTTTTGTTGTTGCTTTTTTGACAGAACATTGTGCTAGGCTATGTCATATTTTCTGTTACATTGATATAGGGATTGTTTTTAAAAATGTATTTTGTTTATTTTTATTTGGCACCTTTATGAGCAAATATGTCTGCAAATGCAGTTGTTCAGTTTGAGTGCAAAATGAACCTACCGCCTTGGTTATAGTGTAAATGAAGTTAACAGAGCTGTTATACTATTGGCCTGTTGTTATGTTCATTTCTCCTAATAAAATGTTTCTCAAAATTAACTACTACTACTGTGTTTTACCACTATTTTATTAAACTTAAGTCTCTAGTTCCTTTGCATAGTTTCTATCATATGGTAATGTATGTTAAATTACACCAAAACAAGGCACAAAAAGAGCTCATCACAAAGATGGTTAACAAAGAGGAGACTCCAGAGACTGAAGTCTTTCAAAAGGTGGTTAGGAAAATAGTGCGAATAATACCACAATGTAAATATACAATCAATCTTTTGCTCAGCCATTGTGATTCTCTGATGTTTTGAGCAACAAGAAGTAGATGGTAGATCTTGTAACTTATGTTACTGAAATTGTAACTAGTAATATATTGCTGTATATTTAATAAGTAATGAGTTACTTTACTCAGTTACTGAAAAAAGTAATCTATTCTTGTAACACATTACTTTTGTAAGGCATTTTATATATATATACATATATATATATATACAGTGGGGCAAAAAAGTATTTAGTCAGCCACCGATTGTGCAAGTTCTCCCACTTAAAATGATGACAGAGGTCATTATATTTTCATCATAGGTACACTTCAACTGTGAGAGACAGAATGTGAAAAAAAAATCCAGGAATTCACATTGTAGGATTTTTAAAGAATTTATTTGTAAATTATGGTGGAAAATAAGTATTTGGTCAATAACAAAACTCAATACTTTGTAATATAACCTTTGTTGGCAATAACAGAGGTCAAACGATTACTATAGGTCTTTACCAGGTTTGCACACACAGTAGCTGGTATTTTGGCCCATTCCTCCATGCAGATCTTCTTGAGAGCAGTGATGTTTTGGGGCTGTCGCCGAGCAACACGGACTTTCAACTCCCTCCACAGATTTTCTATGGGGTTGAGGTCTGGAGACTGGCTAGGCCACTCCAGGACTTTCAAATGCTTCTTACGGAGCCACTCCTTCGTTGCCCGGGCGATGTGTTTGGGATCATTGTCATGTTGGAAGACCCAGCCACGTTTCATCTTCAAAGCTCTCACTGATGGAAGGAGGTTTTGGCTCAAAATCTCACGATACATGGCCCCATTCATTCTTTCCTTAACACGGATCAGTCGTCCTGTCCCCTTAGCAGAAAAACAGCCCCAAAGCATGATGTTTCCACCCCCATGCTTCACAGTAGGTATGGTGTTCTTGGGATGCAACTCAGTATTCTTCTTCCTCCAAACACGACGAGTTGAGTTTATACCAAAAAGTTCTACTTTGGTTTCATCTGACCACATGACATTCTCCCAATCCTCTGCTGTATCATCCATGTGCTCTCTGGCAAACTTCAGACGGGCCTGGACATGCACTGGCTTAAGCAGGGGGACACGTCTGGCACTGCAGGATTTGATTCCCTGTCGTTGTAGTGTGTTACTGATGGTAACCTTTGTTACTTTGGTCCCAGCTCTCTGCAGGTCATTCACCAGGTCCCCCCGTGTGGTTCTGGGATTTTTGCTCACCGTTCTCATGATCATTTTGATCACCCAGAGATCTTCCTTGTTTGAAGTGACCAAATACTTATTTTCCACCATAATTTACAAATAAATTCTTTAAAAATAATACAATGTGAATTCCTGGATTATTTCTTCCAATTCTGTCTCTCACAGTTGAAGTGTACCTATGATGAAAATTACTGACCTCTGTCATCATTTTAAGTGGGAGAACTTGCACAATCGGTGGCTGACTAAATACTTTTTTGCCCCACTGTATATATATTCGCTATACTGCAGGCTCTGCTCTCTGTATCACCATTGCATAGCAGTGTATCACTTTAGCCATTAGGGGCACCCATCAGGATCTGATGGCGAGGCTATGAACAGTACATTTACATTTTAGAATGGGTGGGATTCATGATACCCAATAGGAGTCTTCTACCCACCCTCTCATTAGATTTTGCATAATGACTGTTTCAGGCTCTAGTAAACTAGTGAGCTGCTTCGCTGCCACACATGCAAACAAGTGAGACTTCAATTGTTCCACTAGTTAACTAGTTAACTATTTTTGCCTTCACATGTTAACAAGTGACCATTTTGGCATCTCACTAGTTAACTAGTGATGCTGAAATGGCCTTCACTAGTTAACTAGTGGGCATTTTGGGGCCCACTAGTAAACTAGAGGGCATTTGTGTCTTAACTAGTTAACTAGTGAGACGTTATGCCTTCGCTAGTTTACATGTAAGTATCACACTGAAGCCACCAGTTTACTAGCTAAAGTTCCTTTGGCCAGCATGACTAGTGTGAATTTAGGCTAATTTATGACCTCACTAGTTAACTAGTTTGGACAAAGGATCCATCAATTAGTTAACTAGTGAGCCTGCTGCCATCACCTAGCTAGCTAGTAAGCCAACTAGTTAACTAGTGAGGAGTTATGCCTTCACTAGTAAACCTGTGCGCATTTGTGGCTGTCACTAGTTAACTAGTGAGACAGAAGAACCTTCAACTAGCTTACTGGTATGCATTTTGGCCTTTACTAGTTAACTAGTGGATATTTCCAGCTCTCACTAGTTAACTAGTGGGCGTTTTTGCCTTCACTTGTTAACTACTGTGCACAAACATGGCTCACTAGTTAACTAGTTTGCATAATTGGCATTTACCAGAATAAATGCTCATGCGGCTGGCCAAATTATGTAGAAGTTAACATGTGGGAATTTCACATTCTGTAGTCAGCTAGTGCACATTTTTTTACCTTACTAGTTGACTAGTAAAATATAAACATCTTTTAAATAGTTAACATGTGCACATATCAATGTGCACTGGTTAACTAATGAACATGCTGAGCAATACTAGTTAACTAGTATGACATGAAACATATTAACTAGTTAACTATACATAATTTGGGTCTAATTTGTTAACTAGTGGACACTTTGGCTGTCACTAGTTAACTAGTTAACACACATGGCTCAATAGTTACCTAGTTGACAGAAATGACTTGCATGTTAATGACATTTATGCTTGATATCCAGATATCAGAATAAATGCTCAGTCGGTTTGCCATAGTACGTTTGGTCATTGTGTTTAACTTTTTCTCTCCACAGCTGGTAGCAATCAGGAACAGAGCTTCAATATCTTCAAGCCAAGGGGAAATTGGATTGCTACTGGGAGATAATTGGATAATTGAACATTTCAGGTTGAACTGGGGATTTTAGTTTAAAACTGAGTGTAATTACTTCTTTTGAAGAAGAGTTTTTAGTATAATATAATTATACGGGGGGTAGTAACTCAGATATAAACTAGATTGGAGAAGTTTTTCTTTGGAGAACTTTCTTTCATCTTGGTCATCTATCATCTTGACCAATTTCCTCTTGCATAAGAAGTTAATGAAGCTTGGTTTATTAACTTCAATGGTGGAGTTTGTTTACGATTGCTTGATGCGACAGCGACATCAAGGTATTCTAAACAAGACTCATTTCTGCTAATCTGCTAATCTCATCATTTGCTTAAAGAACGAACCCTTAATGACTAACACTAACGCTAACACTTGAGGATCACATCAGGGGTCTCCAGAAAAGCAGGTCTACTGACTGATGATCATCCCCCTGCTGGGGAAACACATAAGTGGCGGGGGCCACCTGGTGCGGAGGCTAAAGGAGAACAGAGGTGGATCTTGGGGCTCCTGACGATGGCCTAGAACCAACAACCAAGGGAAGAGTTCACAGTTCAACACCGAGTGGACATATAACATCTCATTGAGACGTGCTAAAGAGGCTACATAACATCTCTCTCTGTTGGATTTTCTTTTAGAGTTTCTACAGATGACGAGATGAAGTGTGGCCGTCCCTCGGGCAGGGAGGTCGGCAAACGTCTTTTTCCCATCAAAATGAACTGAGTGGTAAACGAAGAACAAACACCACAAGTGACCTATACAATGTAAAGTGCTCCAGATGGGTTTTTGGTTCTGACAACAAGTTACGTTTCAAAGTCATCTAAATAGACTAGTTCCTGATTATTATGAGTGGATTCCTATGGTCAGTATGAGAAATGTTTGAATATGAATTCATTGTGTGATCATTGGTTTTGTTGTTGTTTTTCTTTTTGGCTCTCTTCCACTATCATTAGGAAATGTATTACTATCCTTAAAATAATTTGTTTTTATGTATGTAAAAAAGAGAGGACTGTAATGAATTCAATATAGCTTTGTTTAAAATGTAGTATTATATTAATATTAGTAAATGCATCCAGTGAATATAGTATATTTCTTGGGACTTTGAAACTGAAGTTGGAGGAGATTTATTTACATTTCACCTACTCTGGCTCAACTGAAGGTCTCTAGAACAGTTCACTCTGTGATAAGCTCACAGGGCTTACAGAGGGGACTTTACTTCACTTCTCTCTAGCTCTGGGAGAGTTTACAATTTTACCTGAGAGATGGGTTCCTGTTCAGGTCCTAATAGATGCCTTTAAAACTTCTGTTTTGAGGTCCCAAGCAACATGCTTCATTCACTGGATATATTTACTAATAATTATTAATATTTACTACATTTTAAACATAACTATATTGAAATAAGTTTCCTATTACACCTTGTACTGACATACAGTATTGTGAGGAATCCAGTCCTGTCCAACCATTTTTTTATACGTTTTGAATTGATTTTAACTATCAAACCTGAAACAAAATTTCAATACAGTAGAACTCTATCAGACAATACATAACAAGTTTTAAAGAAACTGTTCCATTCTTACTTCCCTCATTATCTCAAAGAAACACAGTGGAAGGCAGCAATTACATCTCTAACCCTTCAGAAATTGATGGTCTGGTTCATAGAATTGCTTCCTCAATGTCTCTGGCATTAGACAGTGTAGCCCCCTTAAAAAGAACGTAATAAGCCATAGGAGGTTGGCTCCCTGGTCAGTGTTAATTTTGTTGACAAAATATTTTCATCGTTATTTTCGTCATGACTATATTTTTTCAGAGGAACACTAATATTATGCGATATAATACGAAGGTGGCACAGTTATTTTTCAGCATAGTAGGTACTTTTCTGTTCATCATGTTTCTCATTGAAGATGAAGTTGGTTTCAGGTTTCTAGCTTCATTTTCAGGAAATGGCTAACAGGCATTTAAACATATTTTTCTCTATCCTGAGCATCTTTAATCTGCTCTAGTTTAAAAGCTACATAACCTAAGACATTTCAAACTGGGACTAGATTATTCTGCATTCATAGCAGAATTGTTAAAACAAAATCTTTGATTAGTGAAACCTTTATTTGATGTATGAATCTTCAATGAAGGCCCTTTTTAGTTTTCTAGATGAACAAAAACCACACTGAAATTCAAATTAGTTGTCATACTCTGCCCTGTTTCAATCATATTTTAATCTGCTCACCACCCCTCACCTGCCTGCTAATTAGCTGATTGGTCTCACCTGGCCTGCTGCCTACCTAAGCTCCTGCTCTGCAGCCATTCAGTACAAGATTGGGTGTTTCTCAATGCCCAGGAACCTCACCTTGATGCCTTGGTTCTGCCCCGGTTGCCTAGGAGATACGTCATCAGGGACACCCAAGGCGTGTTCCAATGTTCATGTGTTACCAAAGAATCCTTTAGCTAACTGACCAAGGATACCATCAGAGGTGCCTTGATGCCTTCAATCGGTCAAACATTTCCCAGAATACAGCGTGGTAGGAGCCTGCAGCAGCTACTTCGGGGGTAACTTTCCAGTTTAAATGTAAGTAAATTAATTGTAGCTACCGGGCTTATATCTAAAATGTTTGTTTTATTTTTGTATTGTTATCATTTTTTAGATCCAAAGTATATATATATATATATATATATATATATATGTATATGGTTGGTTAGTTGCTTAGTAGTTTCAGCTTCGGTGGCTACTATTTCGCTTACACATTTCATTTAACTGACATATACACCGTTTAAAAAAGTGAAAAGCTCATTATACTTTTCCAGTTCCATGACTGAAAGAAAGTTACTACGATATTATGCCACTACAACAGGCGGGGCATAAACGGAGCACGTAAGCTGGTGGATGCCATTTTTGACTGAATAAGAAAAACAACTTTGACTCCAACGACTGCCGTTACAACACAATAGGGCACTAATTAATCCGAAACCTAACCTCCACCAATAGGCGACACGCCAACGACCATTGTTAAGACGTGGAGCACAAAGGATCCAATGACATAATCAGTCTTGTAAAAGCCTTCCAAGAGGTTCAATAGCTGAGTCTCCACACCAGTTAGTTGGACCAGTCCCAGCCTGGTCAGCCGTGTCCATGAACTGATGAAGCCTCTTGGATAAGAGGTGAAACGTCTTCCAAGACAAATTACCAAGTTCAGTTGCGTTCGATTGAAATTTCCTTGAGATAACTATGACCTGGATGAATGAGAACATTCACAGGCTTACCCAAAGACTGGTACTCTGTTGGTTCCTGAAATGGCCCTGAGAACGGACTTGTTGACCCGGTATAGCAGAGACACGCTCATTCTGAAATGCACCAATCATTGTGGGGAAATGGCTTTTTCAAAGCATAGAACTAAATCCAACAAAGAATCTGTTGTAAGTTTGAAAACAGATATTCAGATATTATACATTCACTTTTACTGCGCTTGAGCTGTTTTACTAAGAAGAATGGACAGACCTTTCAGTCTTTAGGTATGAAGCTGGTAGAGACATGTCCCAAAAGTATTGACCTAACAGGACTCAGTACAGATGTATGCTACATTTTTCAGATTTTTTTGAGTAAAAACTTTTGACAACCATAAATAGTTGTGCTGACATGCCACAAACTTGCACTAATCCATTTCAATCTGCCACATTACATCCCAGTATATTACATCCAAGGGTTTTGTTGTAAGATGCCAAATTGTGAAAAGTGGGTTTGAATACTTTTTCCCAACCACTATGAGCACACAGACAACCTAAATATGTGTTTATATGAAAAGAGCTTCAGCTCCTGGTTTTGAGTTGCATACAGAGTATCTCCCTTAGTGTGTGAGAGAAAATATCACACCCAAATTGCCTCTAATTGTCGGTTTCTCCATAGGAAAACATGTTTTTAAAACGGTGAGGTACAGTATATCTCACTATCAGTCCGAGATTTTCTACAAAGATCCTGGTGCTGTCGTTGGACCATTAGCTGTGGAATGGTTTCCAGGTGACATTGACGGAGTGCTGAGGAGAATTTCCTCTGATAAGGAGCCGTCAGAGCTTAGTAATGACCACCATCAGTCACTCTGTCAAAACCGCCCAGACAAAAGAAAGTAAAAGCAGAAATAAAAGTTAAAGCAGAGGTGAGACCTCTGAAAAGGTGAGCCCAAATAAGTTATGGTATAAAACTGCAAAAAGAAAGTAAAGAGACAAGATGGAGGGAGCATGGAGATTGTACGGTTTGTTCTTAAAAAAAACTATACAGAACTTTGAGTTCAAGTTTGATACTCAGTTTGAGCAGCTGGAGTTGAAACGAGAAATATCCTAAAATGACAAGGAACAGCTCTGTACCCCAAACACAGAAGCTTTCAATGTGGTGGCATATGAAGGGGCCAGTCAAATAAAATTACTCCAGGTCTATTGTTTTAATTCCAGCCCTGATCAGTCTGTTGCTCTCCCTGGGCCTGGAGGCCTTCCCTTCATCGCTCTAAAAGGGGTAAATAACCTAAATAAAAAGTAAATCCAACCACAGGCTGCAGAGGGAAGGAGGACAGAAGGGATTGACAGTCAGTGGAGGCTCTCTGAATCTTAATCCCTCAAGTGAAAAGACTGCAGCACAAGCAAAACCCCAGTCCCTAAAATAGTCTTTTTCTCACGGGCTTGCTCTCATTTTGTCTGTGTGCACTACAAAGGCTCTCTGTCTCCTGCCTATGTAGGCAAGCGCTCCATTACAGCGAAAGCCGAGAAATAAACACTCAAATGGGAACACTTAAGGGAATCAGCTAACACTGTCATATTCCTTACTAGTTAAAAAAAAGTCTCTAGTATAGCATGTAATGCCTCAGAGGGTCGAAGTAGCCTGATCACATCTCATTCTAAATTAGTCTGCACTAATGGCGTCCTGGCTAAATCAAATTGGAAAGCTAACTGTGTGCTCCGTTATTGGATTATTCCACCCGGCTGCAGCCACAGTGGAAGCTGGATGTGCATGTGTGCTCACAGAAAAATACATAAATGATGCACGCCGCCTAATCACAACCCAGCTTCTCACCTGTAGAGCTGAACTCGCTCAAGAATCCTCCATGCTGAAGGAGACAAGGGGCAAAAAGTTAGTGTGAGTGTGCGGAATATTGCCAAAACGGTTCACAAAAGTATCAATGAATAAAATTCAAAAGGATTGGAGGAAAAGAAGCCGTAGATGGAGGTGGTCATTCCAGGTAAGTATTGAAGGTGTGATGTAAATCAGAAGATTGCTCGCTCAAGGTAGGGCAATGTAATATCATCATCATCATCATCATCAACATTACTGTCTGACACCAGAGCAGTGTAAATAAGCATATTTTGCTATCAGAGTTTCTGCTCTTTATGACTTCACCACCATCTGTTTCCAGTGTCCCATTGTCTATACCGGGGGTCTGCAGCTTTCAGGTGTGTCTCTGCTTCAATACTGAGTCAAATAATCAGGTAATTAGTAGGAGTCTGGAGAACTTGACTGCATAATGAGGAGGTGAATAAGCAATTTTATACAGGTGTGCTGGACCAGAGACACTCCTAAAATTTCCAGGACACCAGACCTCGAGGACTGAAGTTGCCGACAAATGGTCTACACAGTCCTGTTGCTGATACAATCCCTGGCAAACAAACATATTCCTCTGTTTCACTGTTAATACTCTCTGAAGAAAAAAAACATTGGAAATCGTTACTTCTTCTTTGAACATTCCTTCCTGGTTGTGTTGCCAGTCACTCATCATCCCACCTGTTTAGCAGATTCTGATCGGAAAGCCTCCCCCTAGAAGAAGCTCTGTTCCTGCCTGCATATTATTTTATGTGTCGATAAAATTTTTTAGTTTTACTGGGTTGTGCATTTAGTCTTTAAATTGTACTTTTCAAGTTCCATCTAAAGCACGAAGAAACACAATATAGGCAGCATGTAGACACTAGAAGCATAGGAAGAGGAGAAACAGAAAGTGGAGATGACATGACCCCTCCAGGATAACGAAAACTTATGTTTTATAGTCATAAATTTAGGACAATCCAAATAAAAATAATAACAGCAAATATTGGTTTTCTTCCAGAGGACTCTAGATTGTCTCTACGTGTCTGTGTGTTATCAATAGAGCCTTAGGATACTCTGGACCGTTGAGGGGACCGCCAAAGAAGTTGGAATTCACCTAAGCACTTCAGGCTCTTTGTTATGTTCTTACAGCATTTTCTAAAGGGTTTTGATAACGTCATACCTCAGTGTTCAAAACGCTTGAAGACTGTTGTGTCCCATCTTACATACAGAACATTAAAGAAACAGACAACAACTTTAGAACATGGAATGGTCAGCCTGTGGTCAGGTTTATTTAAAGTCACAATGTGGTGACAAACAATATCATACGTTTCGTAAACATGTAGGAAGCGATGACACTGATCGAGCTTTCCTCAAAGATGCCCCAAAGACACTGACTAATGACAAATCAGGACCTTTTATCATTTCTATGCATGACTTATGCACATGAGTTTGCATCACTAGGGCGTATGCTCTTGCATTCACATGGATACAGACACTCAGCTTGATAGGAACCAGATTTATTCCTAAAAGCCCTTGCAGGTCATGGTGACCTATCAGGTTTAGAAAAACATCTCTATCCAATGCTAGAAACTCCTTTCTGATAAGGAGAGGAACCCTGCATATAGCTCTTGTTTGAAAAACAGTATTATAACATTAATATGTGTTCAAATCCAATATTTGCCTTCCGTAGAATCACATAGCTCACCTGTCAGTCAGTTTTTAGCAAAACTGAAAACCAGCCAGCCGGATTCGTCAGCTAAAGTCCAAAACTCAATGGAAAATTTCGCGACTGAGGGGCTTCCTTATTTGAGATTCCATAGGAACTTAGCTGACTGTTCCTCACTTAATTTTTGACAAAAGGTAATCTTAAATTATTCAACAAACTCCTCATATGATTAATGGGCTAGGGAATCTAAATCAAAGAGAGCCTGGGCTCAATGCAACACCTTGTCTCTAAAAAGCGTGATCATGTAAGATATTTTATTGGCATCCTCCCAGAAGGAGCGGGGAGAACATTCAAAAGCGAGTATGCATTGCATCTGTGAACCACAGCTCTTACCTAAATCTGTGGAGAAGGGTTTTGGAGGTGGGGAGATAACTTCGCATAAAGCCTGGACAAATGGCGGATCTTCCCGAGATAAAACAGAATGGGGAGATATAGAGGGGACTGCTGCTGAAGGGATTGTAGCACTGAAATCGTGAAATAACCTAGTGAGCAGGTTCATGCTCTGGAGGAGAGTGGTCTGCCACTGCAACATATTCTGAAGCTCGGCCTTGTGCCAATCTAGCAAGACTCCCTGTTCTGAATTAGCTGATTGGAGGTGTGTCGCAGAATCTGATGGTACCGGGAGAGATGGTTCTGTCATAATTTTATCAAGTGGATTCTAGAACGAACAGACCAAGTATAAGGATATACTAAGTTCATCAGCATACTATATGGAGTTGAGAAGGGTATTCGAGGGTGGATTGGCAGGTGGAGGTGAGGGGGAGCCAGCGAGGAGCTCCATGGGAGGAGCAACAGCAGTAGTGGGGGAATCCTGGGGAAGGAGCAGACGCTAAGGATCGAAGGCGCGTAAGGGAGGACAGCAGCATTCCAGGAGGTGGCGAGCTGCAAAGTGCGGCTTGCAGCAGCACAGCAGACAGAACCAGGGAAGGCGGGCAGGGAAAGAAACACAGGAGAGGGTACATATCTTTTGTCTATGAAAAGGAAGAGTGACACGTAACATAGTCTTAGTTGTGGCCTGTTACCACACTGAAGTGTATCACAATCTGCGTCTGCTCCAGATCACAGCTCAACATTAACCGCTCGTCACAGTCAGGCTGAGTGGGAGCAGCTGTGCAGCACCTACCAGCTACACCCGAGGAGATGAAGTTAAGCAGTGCAAACACACACCTGTAGGTGTCTGGAGGATAGCCGTCTATAATCTTCAGCAGAACTTGATTCTCTTAGGAACTGTCTTTCGATCACATTGAGCCTGAGCTATTTTGCAAAGAAGGAAGTACAGAAATGCTGTTTCAATAAAAGTTCAAAACTTGGCAATTCTACTGCAAGGAATGATTATACTGTAAAAACACTGATGTGGAAATTTGATCAAAATCAAGGTTATTTTAGTTTACCCTTTTTTCCTGTGTTAAGTTTGCTGAATGCTGTCAGCTACCATAGAGCTTCATTCTTTGTTCCTCTGCATTCTGAGCTCTGGCCATTGTTCCATCCTTTTCAGTCATACAACAATACCCCAGCAGTGCTGCCATTCCTGGCTCCGCTTGTTAAGGCATTATTGAAACAGTGTGTCACTTTCTCTGTAACTACAATTTCGAATTACAATTCCATTACCATTCAGCTCTAAAAAAAATTATGGGCTTCATTTTCTCTGTCATATTCAGCAACACTGTTTATTATAATGTCTCCCCTGAGTGGTTTTGGAGAGCAGCCATTACTTGCTATCACATTTTCCAATAAACCAGACAGGACAATGGTGCAGAGGATCAGAGATCTGCATATCCATGTTCCTCTGAGTGGCTTGAAGATTGAAAAGGAGATGGCAAAGCATAAGTCTCAAAGTTGACTTCTTACTTCATGAGAGTAGCACCTGTAGAATACATCTGGATATTTATTAAAACATGCCCTGCAAGGAGAGTGACTCGTTTATTTCTGTTCAGCCTCATTTAGAAGTTAGGATACTTTTTAGAAAGAATTGTCATGACTACAAGCTGCTCCAAGTTCTGTTTCTCATCACCGGATGAACTTGTGCCTATCACTTCCTCTAACGTCAGGCCAGAGGCTCATCCTCTCTTCCTGCCCTGCAGAGTCCCACTCAACTCTGAGCTTTTGTCATCTTTTGACCCCACACCCACCCAGACACCTCTACCAGCTCCTTAATCAGCTCCCCACACATGGAACTCAACTGCTCCCACTCACTTATCAACCTCAAGCACCTTAATGAACCAACCGGGATAGTGAACGTGTTCCTCCTCAGAATCAGAATCAGAATCAGCTTTAATGGCCAAGTATGACACATACAAGTATGACGCATACAAGGAATTTACAGATACAGTACAACCTGCCCAAGATCATTACAAACAACAACAACAACAAACAGATCCAGGTCACTGTTGGGCATGCAGCCACCGAGCGGCGCTCCCGTTTATGAAACATAGAGAAATACACATCTGGGGAGGGGAGGGTTCCACGGTGAGGGGAAAAAAACGCTCAACTGTGTTGTGGGTCCGTACAGCACTCACAACGCAGGTAATAGAAAAAACCACACCAACATACATTTAAGCACATATTCAGACAATAACAATGACACATCAGGAAGGATGGGCAGGTATGAGCTCCAGTCCACAGGTTAACGCGCTGCCATCGAGGCGCGCTGTTATACAGCTTCCTGTTGCAGGAGAGAGAATTAAAGATACAGCAAGACGGTGTGTGTGAATGTGAGTGTGTGTAACAATGTCAGTGTGTGCGTCAGTAGATGCAGGTGTACGGGGGAGAGGAGACTGTTGACATTCTTCTCAGGGACATTTGATCAGGACCAGGTTGAAGGTCTTCATGGGAGCCAAAATATAAATTATTTGGATTGCATGGAGAGATCAAATATTCCTTTCTGTCCCTTCAGTCTTTCAGTGGTTTCTTTTGTGGTCTAATTCAGCCAAATTAAAGTTCCAAATCCAAATTAATTCCCAGATTAATAGTTCCAAATCCAATTAATTTCCAGTTGCCCCAATCCGCACCGACAGTTTCTCCAAGTCCGATGACAAATTGCGGATGAGTCCCAGAGCGCCGGCCAGATCGCCTCTTACAGCGTCTGTTCTGCGTCCCAGCTCCCCCAGCATTTGGTTCTGAGTCCCATCAGTACGAATCAACGCATCCAGCTGTTCCTTCAGCCGTCCAATCGCTTCCAGAACAGTGACCAATCTCGACCGTGTTTCAGATCTTTGTTGCTCCATTTTTCGGTAGTTCCAGTAACTGCCCATTCCAATCAGCAGAAACCCGATCACCATGATTGACACCCCGGTTGACCCTTACCGGTGCTTCGTAGAGTTGAGTAGATTTTATCAATAGCATTCAGAGACCAGCTGACCATTTCCATCTTCGCTTATTCAGTTTGGTTTCGGAGAAAATTGCCAAAAGATACTCCAGATAGAGGCACAGGAGACAGAGAGCTGTGGGATAAGACACAGGAGGAGGAGGGAGGGAAAAAAAGCGACCGTCCTCGCTGAGAGCTGAGCAGAGAAGGTCCTTGTTCTCAGTCAGCCTGTAAGCATGTAGTCATAAAGAAATCACAACCCTCAAATCATCCCAGCAACAGCTTATAAGACTGATAATACAAAACTAGATTAACATGTAATGTTAAAGGCTTGATATATTTTACTCCAGCTGTGATCTATGTAATATAGGAGTTACTAAAGATGATGATAATGATGAGGAACAAACTGTAGTGAGGACAGAGAAGTCGTTAAACGAGGTACTGTAAGTGGTTAATGTAAATGAAAGGTGCTTACGGTTGGTCCAGACGGAAGAGGATCGGAGGAGGTAAGTGGATATGTGATGTCTGCGGTTGGCTGAAGGTGTTATAATCGTTGTCTTTGTGTTGTAGATGGAGGGGAGAACGGGCAGGACGACGGAAGCAGGTGAGTGTGGATCCAACTAACCAGATGGGAGCGGCGCAGAGGCTGACCACAAGGGAATCCAGGTGAGCTCTGGAGTTTCTTGGAGTCTCTGAGGGACCAGAACTTGAGGATGAACCAGAGCAGCAAGGAATATGGTAATCCAGGTGGAGAACTCTCGGAGAGACGAGGAAGGATTCAGCGCTGGAGCCAATGATCATAGACTTGACTAGACTAGTCTAAAAATGGCATAGGGCTCTGAACTGTATGAAGAATCAAAATAAAATGAGAATTGAAATGAATCGTGACCCTAAAATTGAAAATCAAATCATAACACCCCTAATATTTAGGTATCAATGTTTCACCAAGTCTGGCAGATTTATCAAAGCTAAACCACATCCCATCCATCCATTTTCTGAAGGCGGAGGGGCTGGTGCCTATCTCCAACTGTCAACGGGCGAAAGGAGGGGGAAAACACTGGGCAGGTCGCCAGACAGACAGGACAAACAACCATGCACGCACACACCCACAGCTAAGGACAATTTATAGTGATCAATTAACCTGATGGTCATGTTTTTGGACTGTGGGAGGAAGCCGGAGTACCCACAGGGAACCCACACATGCACGGGGAGAAGATGCAAACTCCATGCAGAAAGGCCCTGGGCCGGGTTTTGAACCCACAACCTTCTTGCTGCAAGGCAACAGTGCTAACCACTGAACCACCGTACAGCACGTACCTAAACCACATCCCTCTTTTTAAATAAGTGTTACATGATCTGGCTAGTGTTATGAAGTTACTCTGTCATCGTCTGGGTCACTCCTCCCTTCCTGTTTATGTCTTCCTAATCCTCCTCATCTCTGTCAGTCCCAGAGTCCTCATTTGTCTAATTGTCCTCAGCGGTGTCCTGTTTAGTCTTCCTATTGTTGCCTTGCCCTTTAAATACCCCAGTATTCCACATTTAGTCTCCAGTCATCCAGTTTATCTGTTTGCCTTGCAGTAAGTGTTTTTCCACCTCCTTGTCAATTAAAGAATTCCTTCACTTAAAACCTGCTTTTCAGCACCTGAGTCTAACCACCAAAACAGCTAGATGGAAATCCCTACCCATAACACTTATTGGAAGAGTAGCTACAATAACATGATGGTTTTGCCCAGAATCAATTATTTATGCTCAATGATCCCAAGCAAACCATCACCTGATTGGTTTAGATTTCCTGACTCTTCTGTTTCTAAATTTCTTTGGAAAAGTCAAACCCCACGTATCAGCTTGAAAATGTAGTCAAATTTAATATAGTATTATGGGCCTGAAAACACCGCATGTGAAGTTAGAAGTGTGAACGTGCAGTTAGAGAACTTTCTTCAATGAGTACGTGACATTTGGCCATAGCTGGTAAACATTAAAGCATTGGAAAATCCAATCCTTTTGTTTCCCAGCAAAATTTCGGCTCTCTAAGCCAGACATCCACTGCCAGGCAACGATTAGGCCAGATAAATATCATTGGGAGAATAAATGGGTATGCTCTAGCCAAATTGAGTGCAAAACTGATTTTTAAGATGGGTTTTTCAGTGTCTAATACTTGCTTACAATGTACAAGCAATATACTGGACAATTATATTCATGCGTTCTGGTTCTGTCCACCTGTTAGGAGATTTTGGTGTTAGATATGTGAAGCTCTACCAAGTGTCTGAAATTTAATATCACACCTTCTACTTAAATTTTCTTGCTAGCAAATTTAAACTATGTCACCATAGACACAAAGTCAATATAATTTATTCACATTGCCTTGTGCATCGCTAAGAAAACTATCCCCCTGAACTGGAAAAAAAAAAATAGTCTTAATATTAATCAGTACAGAGATCTCCTGCTGGATTACATTGGTCTTAAGTGAACTTCTGCCTCCACATCTGATCAATCTCTCTGGGATTGATCAAGTGTGGAGTTTTGGAGTTGGGGGCGTCTATGGGGGGTCCTTTGGGCTGGGACCACTTTGCAGATGGGGCGCTTGGTACTATGGCCCCAACCCAGGGTGGGACTTTGTTGGCCTTGGCTGAAGGCTATGCTTTAGTGGAGTTCCACTGGCGGACATTGGTTATTGGCCTGGTGGCTGTGCTGCTCCTCGGTGGGCCTGAGTTGGGCTTGAGGGGTCTGGGGTGCTGTACCCCTCTCGGTGCGGTCTCAACCAGGGCTCGGTCATTATGGGGGCCTATGCTGCTGGTGCCGGCCGGTGGGGGTCGTGGTCGGCTGGCATGTGCTGCCGCATTTTTTCCTTATCTCTGGGCTGGTTCTCGTCACTGGCTCCTGGATGGCCCCTTGCTGTATTAGCATGTTGGAGTGTTGGCTAGTGACTGCAGCAGTTCGGTGGCATATCTGGGCCCGGGTGGTCCTTTTGGCACTGGACATAGCTCCTAGGTCTTGGTCTTTGTGCTATGCAGGGTACTGGGGTTGGGAATTTGATTGGTCCGGAATCCGCAGTGGACTGGCCAGGAGGTAAACATGCAGGACGGGTAGGTGGGGGCGCTGGGGTCTGTTTCTTGATGAGCCATCGGTTGGCAGTAGCCGGTGGGTGGTGGGTGTCTGCCTGGAGGGTCAGCCGCCTGGGGGTGCACTTAGATGGGTGGAAGGTTGTGCGCGGGGAGGAGGGGGGCGGGGGTTGGAACTCAACCTGAGTCTCTTGTCTTGCCTGTTGTGATAGTAGTCCGATTGTCTGGTTGGATTTAGGTCTCCCTCTGGGTCCGTGGCGAGAGGGAAGGCCTTGGGCTAGATGTGGCTTGGTACTGCTGGCCTGGGCTGGTGGGCTGCTCTTGATACTGAGGGGTCTTTGGTGGTCTGCTTGTCTTGATTCTAATCAAATCAAAATCAAATCAAACTTTATTTATAAAGTGCTTTTCAAACATGGTTTCTCAAAGTGCTTTGCAGATTTAAAATGACCCCACAAACCCCCAACCCCCGTTCAAAAGCCAAAAATAAAATCATCATTCTAAAGGGTAGGAGGTACGTCTCCCAGGTGCTGGGACGGGTTGCACTGTTTGTGCCTGGACCTGGGAGTATAGAGTGTATGGGGTGTATGATAAAGTGTTCAGCGTCCTTTCTTTTGTGTCTTGGTGTGCTGGTGTAAATGTCTGTGCGTGAGAGGGAGCGTATGTATGAATGTGTCTGTGTGTTTCTGTCTTCTTGTCAGGTTGGGTCCTCGACTTCCCTCTCACCTGGCGCATCTCAGGCCCTTCACCTAATGGGGGCCTATTTCTGCTCTCACTAGGAGAGCCTAGTGACTGAGGCCTCTGCCTGCTGGTGCATTTGTGGCACTATCATTTAAATGAGTAGATGAAAATAGTAGCCCCCCATCTTATTTTTATATTAAAAGCCATTTTCTGGTGTAAAATAACTACTCTCAGTCAAGTTTGCCATTTAAGCATGTGGGAAAGGTTCCGCCAGCAGAGGGCGCTTGGTGCCTTTATTCACCAGTAGCTGACGGCCTGGCAGAAGAAGTCAGTACGTAGTAGGTGAGAGCAGATGTGCACCGAGTAGCTCAGGCTGAACTGCTGTTTTCTGTTTCTGCAGGTAAGCTGGGTCTTAAATATTAAATATGCGATAGAAAATGGTAGTTATAGTTTTAATGTGTTTTATGGTGTAACGGATGACAGGTTAGAAGGTGTAAACATATGTTTAGGCGTCTGTAAAGGTGCTCTGCCGCCATGTGCGTCTAAGATGGCGGACTCGTAGTCCGTGGCGGTTGTAGTGGTGAGTCAAAGTACGGTTAGATGTGTTTGTATGAGGGAACATGTCCGCAGAGAACTGTATATAGTGCCATTATAGCATTAGCTTGTAGCCGGAGCCTGTACGGATAAAGGTAAATTGGCAGTATCATAAGATGTTGAAGTAAATTGATAGGCTAAGCTAAATGAATAAGCAGGCTAGGCTAGGGAGAATATGGATTAACCCTATAGCAGTGCTGATGAGGTTGTTAGGGTGTGGAGTCTGTATTAGTCAGTTTATATCTTGGTCAGAACTGCACTTAATACGTTCAGGATAATATGAAAAAGGTGTAGAATGTGTTAATATACAAAGGTAAAAGATGAGGGATGTATTAAAATGCATCTAGTTGAGGCGGATTTAAATCGATAAATACAGTTCATAAGTGTGATAAATAAATAGATAAATATAATTAAAAAGTAGTTCAAAACTGGTTTAATAACCCAATGCAAGCACTCTAAAACTAAACTGTTGGAGCTCATTATGTTATTTGTTTCTAGTGACACATTTTTGTGATATCAGTCAATTAATAAGTGATGCTTGTGTATGTAAAATTGTTTAAATACAGGAAATGTAAAGCTATTTGTTATACTAGAGACTGTTTCAGTATCATACAGATATTGTTTTACAGTAGAGTTGTACACTTTATTTGTGTTGTAAAAGCAGAAGAAGTCAGTACGTAGCAGGTGAGAGCAGATTGTGCACCGAGTAGCTCAGGCTGAACTGCTGTTTTCTGTTTCTGCAGAGTTTCTGCAAAAATAAATATGTTGCACCGAAGATGAGTTGGCCCATCATTTTCAGCAGTGTAACACATTGGGGGCTTTCGCTGTCTGGGGTTGGGGGCTAGGGGGCAGTCCGGCTCGGCCCTGGTGCGGAATGGCCGATGTGTCAGACCGAGGTCCTCATTGGATTGGTTGGGGCACCTGTTTTGGGCCTCCCTGGTCCCTGCATTATAGCTGCTGGATGTTCCCTGGTGGCTTCCTTCTGTTCCTCCCTTCAAGGGTGTGGTTGGCCCTGCAACAGTCCGCCAGAGAGTCCTAGGCCTTAATGTCTGCATGGATTCCTATCGGACGGATTGACAGCTCTTTACACCAGCTATCAAACACTCGTATGGCGAAACCTTAGAATGCACCAGCATGCTCACACAGACACGAAGGTGTGTGCACATCAGTGTTTACAGATACATTCTTGGGCTAAGGTCTATCATCAATAAATAATTGAGGCCAAGAGTTTTTCAGTGACGTTGTTGTATTCATATAACCATTTTGGTTTGTTGAGGATGTATGGTTCTTAGTTCACATTATTTGATTTGTTTTGTTTATGTTGTTCCATTTTAGTGATTGTTGTTCTTCTTTCTTTCTTCTCTCTTGTTTTTTTTTCATTTCTGTGTCCATAACGTCAAGAACTTCAACCCCCAACAATATGTAATAAAGATTTTTCCACACATATATATATATATATATATCAAGTGGAGTATATGGCAAAACTGTAATGCTCTGCTTGAAAAAGTAAATCTGTTAGTCTTGTACTTGGTACTCAGATAGTACCACACTGCCAGACAGGATAGGTTTAAAATACTTTTTCTTTCACTTATCTAACTCTGGGGAATATGGGAACAGACGAGGGGTGGAATAGCCCTCTAACAATGCCCAAGTAATTGACAACAGCGTTATATCTATAAATCAAGAAGAATAAGGCAATTTTATTTATATAGCACACTTTCAACACAATGCAATTCAGGGTGCTTTACATGATTCAGTGATAATGATACCAAATACATGGTTATAGAAGCATGATTAGAGAAAAACATAAACCTATAGGTTTAACAGATAGACACAATCAATCAATAAGATGATGTAAGGAACAAATTTAAAAAGAGATAAAACACAAATTTATGCAATATAGAATAAAAACAGATAAAACATAATAGATTAAAAAGGAAATAAAAAAATAAGAATAAAACTTAAACCACGAGAATCAAATAGTGATCAGAAAGCGCAATTTAGGGCTCAAAGGCAGCTCTGATTAGTAGAGTTTTAATCTTTGATTTAAAAGAGCATAACGATTCAGCATTTTTGCATTCTTATGGAAGTTTGTTCCAGATTTGTGGAGCATAGAATCTGAGCCGCCTCTCCTTTTGTTTAGTTCTAATTCTAGGAATGTTTAGTAAGCTCGAGTTGGAGGATTTGAGTGGTCTGGTATAGTGACAGCAGATCTCCAACATACGCTGGTGCTAAACCGTTCAGTGTTTTATAAACTAGTAGGTGTATTTTAAAGTCTATTCTCTGAGCTACAGGGAGCCAGTGTAAGGACTAGGGTGATGTGTTCTACTTTCCTAGTTCTAGTGAGAACATGGGCAGCAGTGTTCTGGATAAGCTGCAGCTGTTAAAATTAATATGTTTAGTACTGAAAAAACACTGGGTCATTTATATAAGCAGACCTCAAACTATTCCAACAGTGCCAAACTGTTCTACTGGCATGGTCATTGTTGGGCCACAACTATGATGACAGGACCAAAGACAGACCTCCAGCCATAAAGACTGCTAATCACACAATGCTCTCTTATTTTCATAAGGAAGAATAGGAGTTTTGTAGGAGTTTTGGATCCGAAAGATGCAACAACTTGCTGATTGTGGATGAGATTCCACCAAACAGAGAGAGGGCTTCTGTGTTTTGACTGATAAAGAGTTGTTTTAAATCACACAATATGAGTTACTCTGTTCCATGATAGTCTTGCTTTGTTCTGATTGTGGTTCTGTGTTAAACTTTGCCTATCATTTCCTTTTTGGTGCAGGCTTCTGCACCAATAAGGAAATGAAACTGCCTTCTTGGTATTTCAACATACTAAAATTAATATATCACTGTGGTGACAGATCCTTACAATCAAATACATTCTCCTAAAGGTTATTGATTTCTAATTCAGCCAATTATTGAATGAAACATTACTTCTTCCGAAATAATGTTTTGTTTTTCACTTCTGCTTTACATTGTGAATTGGTTGGTTGGACACAAACCAAAAGGTGCACATTTTTCTCAAACTGATCACAAGTAGTTAAAACTACTTAGCTTGAATTCTTTTTAATTTTTTAGGTAGTTTTATTATTAATCTTTTATTTAGTAGTTTAGTTGTGCATTACTCGCTTAATGAGTTTGTTGATTATTTTTTTAAAGGGAAAATTGAATTATTTTTGTTTATAAACTATTGTATTTTGGAAGGTTGTTGTTGTTAAATAGTCTTTTACATTACAAGTCACAGTAAATCTTATGAATAAAATGTTCTAATCTATACATCCTTCTTAATGACATTATCTGATCTGATACAGAGCGTCATTCAAAAACCCATGGGGCATAAGATAAACAAACTCCAAGCCTATGGTCGTGTTATTGCATCTCTCACGACTGTGTGGGACAAAAGAATTTCAGGGGCCCCTATGGCCTTTCTGTATGGCTCATCAGTCAGGATGCCTAAAAATAACTGCAAAAGAGAGAGAGCACCATATTAAGCAGTATTAGTCAAGTACACAATAAAAAGTCAAAAATTCTTAGCACAAGTTGAACCATGTACTCTTCCCTTAAATGAGGCTTGCATCCACAGTGACCGTTTCAGGAGGTCGCACAAAAAACATAGATTAGTAGTAATTAACAATAATGATACCATCCATCACAACAGAACCTAGAAAATAAAAACTTTAACATTTACATGATAAACCTCCAACCTTATCATCATCAGGTAAACTTCACAAATTATGCTATGAAAACAATTCACACAAGAATCAAAAATATTACAATCTCCCCCCTTATTCATAAATAAATATGAATAAATAAATATGAATAAATAAAATAAAATGATAGAATAATGCAAATAAAACAAACTCAACTGGAATTGAGCAAGAAAGGAAACATTTAATTTAATTGAAAAAGTGAATTACTACAAAATTAAAAAGGAAAGTAATGAAAAAATAAAAAATAAAAAAAAATAACAAAAATAATAAAATGGAAACCCTCTGCTCTGTGCTCCACCTTGATGAGAGACCCTGCTGAATTTCAGTGAACAGCCAGACCGAGAAAATTAATCTGAAAAATTCCTTTCTGGAGAAGGAAGTATTGTCGAGCAAACTGTGGAAAAACCATGAAGCCATACGTGTACTTCTAAACAGGACACAACGCTAAAAAAGAAATCCATAAAGTGTCTTTCCACTATGGGGAGCCTAAGTCAGCCCTTCTACTTCCGGTCCATGGGTGACCGCCAAAATAAATGAATGAGAGTCAAAGGAGCGATAAAAGTTATTTTCCGATCCAGTTTGAAATGCGCCGTGGATCGAATATATGATGTTCGTAAATTTTAAAAACTAATTTTTATACAGAGAAAATGCCTTTTTTCGAACTGAGGTAAAAGTTACTTTAGGTTGTGGGTAAAAATGCTTGGCGGACTACAACTGCAGAAGAAGGAGAGCTAGGGGCGTAGCCTCCAGGATGAAGAAAGAAGCATTAAACACGGAGAAATCCTCTATAAATCTGTAAATGTGGAAAGTAGCAGCTATGTCGGGGGTAAAGCAGTCGGTGGAGTGAGAGCCAGCATGGATGAGAAGCTCTACAAGCTCTAGGTGAGTGTTTTACGTGCTATAGCTAATGCTAACTCCCGATAGCAAAATTACATCATATATGCAACTTATGACTTCTGATTTGTAGGCATTTTAAATGCGAATTTTTACAATCAAATAAATCCCAAATCACTGGACAAACACAGTCGAAACACACATCGTTAGTTTTCATTTAAATTGAATTACAACATATGTGTGATTCAGGACGTAAGACAAAGCGGACCAGAAAATAACTTTTATCCCTCCATTGACTTCCATTCATTATTTTTTTTGGGGACCCATGGGCCGACCAGAAGGGGAGGAGACTTAGGCTCCCCATTAATTACTGTCAACTCATTGGTCTGCGAGTAAATTAATAAATAATAATAATAATCATAAATTAATCACCATTATTTGAAGCAGGCTGCAGCGGTATTTTAAACTTAAGAATCAGATTAATTTATTATAGCCTAAGACTAAATTTGAACTCAATCAGTTAAATAAATATTCCAAGCAGTAAAAGGTTTTCTTTTTAAGGAAAAAATATGCCTTATTTAATGGATCGCAGTGTGGCTTCTGAGAGGCACTAGGTTTTAGGTGAACCATTTAATCAATTACAATAACACAAATTTGATATTACCTTTTAATCATTTGCATTATTTTTTTTTCCAGAGGCATTTATTAATTAGCCATTTAAGTGATTATTCCCTCTTATCAATACTGTTTGAAACACAGAAAATAGTGGCTAGTGGTCAGTGTCTGTCATTTTCCTTAAAAAAAAAAAAAAAGAATCTGCAAACATTAAGACAATTTTTTTATTGAATTCTATTCTCTGTCACTTTGAATACGCTAAAAATATAATCTACCCCAAACAAAGGATATGCACAAAAAACCTCCAAAGCCACTTGTCCATACCTTTGTCCGGGGGATCTCCATTGAACCGTCTCTACTCTCCTGCTCAGACCCTCCTGGTAATTGGTCTCACATCCTGGAGAGGTAGAACAGCAAAGATAAGAGCCAGCTTGATTACATTCTGGTTCAGTTTAATCCCCGAAAAGAAAACCTGAAACAAAATTGAAAAATGTATTTGGTTGTCACCAGTAAAACTCACAGGACCAATCTATTGTTAAAATTGGTGGTTTATTTAAAAAATACAATTCCAGGCAATTGGTGAGACACAAAAGCCAATCTACTTCATCAAACATCATCTTCTAAGCAAAGCTGTAATACTCTGCTTGGGAAAGTAAATCTGTTGGGCTTGTACTTGGACTCAGACACCAATTCTGAGTGGCAAACTGCTAGACAGGACACGTAAAAAAAATAAAAAGAAGAAATAGCCCACAGTTCTCTCGATTTGTAAGAATACACGGAACAGATCATTCTTAATATACATTTGTCCATAACAGGAATATAGAAATATTCTGCCAAATATCTAGTTTACCGTTCTTTCTATCCTACAGCACTGATAGTAGAAATATGTTTATTTGTATGCTAAAAAGGCAAAGTTTACTCAGGAATACTGTGAAAACACAGTCAACCATTAAAAATTGTATTAAGGAGGATATTTCTTCTCCTGCCATAGAGGCTTAAAACAATATAGTGTAGCTCAGACAGCAGCAAAACAGTGCTGAAGTGTTTCTCCTGATTTATTCAACGCACTCTTTACAGAAATAAACTGTTGCCTTATTCCTTAGATTTGTTTGGTTGATCTAAGTAGCTGACAATCCAAAGCAGATAAGGTTGTTGTCCATCAGATACCACCAAACACACAGGTCACCATCATAGGAATCATTATCCTTGTCTTTCCTTGCTGCTTCGCTCTGTCCTTCCAAGTCTGACCCCATTCACATTCTTCAGTGGCCCCTTGCATTGTGGGCAGCCAGGCTGATTGTCCAGAGCCTGGTGAGAAGCTGGTTTCAACCAAATCTCTGACTCACAGGTTGGTACTAAATACTGAGAAGCAGTAAACAAAATCAGAGATAGAAATGCACAATGAAATGTAACTATATGTTGCTATAAGTTGCTTAAAGTCCCTTTTTTAACCACACTGAATGTTTACACTATATAGTTAGGCTGTAAATTAACTACTAACTCATGCTGTTTTTCAACAGTAGATGGGTATTTTAGTCTAATATATTATGGTTCTGAACAACACACAATTGTGTTTTTTGTTTCATTTATTGAAATACAAAAATTAAAACAAACCTCAGACGGATAAAAAACAAAATATGAATGATAAAAAAATTCTATAAAAAGTATTCTTTCTGAAACCAGGAAGAATGTATGTGAACCTGGGCCGACTGAACAGGAGTCACCTACACTAACCATTCAGACAACATGACAACATAAGAAAATACATGGATTCAATGGTATATACACTAATAAGATCCCCACGTTATTTAAAACTTATATAACTCACGACTCACACTGATTTCTTTATAATTTTAGGCTGCATGCAGAAAACTGCAGTGTGCTGCTTATTTGAATCTTTAAACTAAAGCTTAATCAGAGACAAACATCTCCAGACCAATCAGCGGCTACTGCTGCTGCGTATTAGTGAGAGGGATATCATATTACTGGACCAATCAGTCCACAGGTGGCCGTTTCAAGTCGCTTTGGCACGTTTGGAACCAAGGCAGAGCTAGTCCGTAAAAAGGGGTCGGCTCAGAATGGACGCAGGTAATGGAAACACGCCAAAGCGTCCCGTTCCGTACCGTACTGGCACTGGTGGAAATGGGGCATAAGAAGCTCAGTCATCCAGGAGGGGCTCAGAGTTGAGTCGCTAATCCTCCACATCGAGAGGAGTCAGTTCAGGTGAATCGGAATACTGGTCAGGATAACTCCTGGACGCCTCCCTGGTGCATGTTTGAAAAGTATATGAAAGGTGTTTTAAGTATTTAATGAAGGCATATTTGGCCAAACCATGGAGAGACACAGCTTATTCCCATATTCCCTACCCACACCTTCGAACTAAGACCTTAAATAGTATTTGGGAATCACTTTTTATCTCTTCAGCACATGTTCATTAATCTTCTTGTTCAGCATCTGAAGAAGCGCCTCATGCCAGTCTGATGGTGTGATGATCCCTTAGTGCAAGAACATCCAGTAGATATCTTGCTGCTCAGACATCTGTCATCGCAGACTGGTGATCTGACACATCTTTACCTGGAACATTATGCTGGATAGATTAATTAGTCCTTCAAAACACTGGCAAATCAGGGTCCAGACCAGGAAGCAGAGTCGTAGTTTAACTCACCTCTCTGCAGCTTCTGTACTGTTACCCACTCAATACCCCATTGAGACAGTGTTTTACCCACGGCCAAAATCAAATAGACTAAAAGTTAACCTGACAAAAGCAAACTATGAAAATCTAATTAAAATAAATACGACTCGGACCAAACAAGGAAATATGGTAATTAGATGTGGTTTACTGAACATAAGATCCCTCTCCTCAAAGACTTTATTAGTAAATGACTTGATATGTGATAATAAAATTGATCTATTTTGCCTATCCGAAACCTGGCTCCAGCAGGAGGATTTTGTAATTATAAATGAGTCAACTCCTACGAATTATCAAAATTTTCACATTCCTAGAAGTACTGGGCGAGGAGGAGGAGTTGCAACCATCTTTCATTCAGATTTTCAAATTCACCCTAGACCAAGGGTCTGCAACTTTTACCACCCAAAGAGCCGTTTTTGCTCAATCCAGCTAAATGAAAGTCACTCAGAGCCGCAAATGTTACATGACCTTTAGAAAACCTTAAATCTAATGTAAATATAATGTATTTTTTGATAAGCATCAACTACAATAAAATGTGTTGTTATTCATAAAAAGCCACCAATATATTTATGTTTTTAAGTTTTTGAAATGAAGAAAAAACAAAAAGAGGATGGGTCTTTTTCTTCTGAGTTTTAGAAATTTGTGGGAAAATTATGTAAAAAATTACACATAGAATTCCACATGTACATAAACTTGATCAAAAAAATATTGTTACGTTTTAGTGTTGCTCTATCATGGAAATTAAAGGTAATTATCGAATGAAAATGAAAAAAAAAACACCCATTAAAACTTGAATTTGTTATTGAAAAAAAAGCCAAAGATTATTTGGTTTGTTATTATTTATTTTTAGCCAAACTTCCTGAGAGCCATTGTGGAAGGTCTGAAGAGCCACTTGTGGCTGTGGAGCCACAGTTTGCTTACCCCTCCCCTAGACCAGTTATTAACTACAGCTCTTTTGAACATGTAATCATTAGATTTCCTCATCCAAGCTACAAAACATTAAAACCACTTTTGTTTGTGGTTTTGTTACGCCCACCAGACCCTTACTCTCAATTCTTGGACCAGATCTCAGATTTTGTATCTAATTTAGTAGTTAACACTGATCAGGTAATTATAGTAGGGGATTTCAATATTGAGAGAATATAGTCTCAGTCTCAGTTTTAGTTCTGCTGGACCTGAGCGCTGCCTTTGACATAGTGGACCATGGGATCTTACTTCACAGGTTAGAAAACTGGTTGGGTATTGCTCTAAACTGGTTCAATTCCTTTCTCAAGGACAGGACGTACTTCTTCAAAATTGGCAACTGTGTCTCAGAAAAAAATTAAACTTGTACATGCTTCCATTGGGTCAGCTAATTAACAGCAAAAATGTGTCTTACCATAACTACGCATTGGGGTGACTGTGGCTCAGTGGTAGAGTAGAGTTGGTTTGAAATCAGAAGGTCGTAGGTTCAATTCCAGCCTCCTCCAGTCACATGTTGATGTGCCCCTGGGCAAGGCACTTAACCAAAAAAACATACCGAGCCATGTTTGGTGCCGATGGGCAAGGCACTTAACCCCTCAAAAAAACATACTGAGCCATGTTGGGTGTCAATGGGTGAATGTGGCTTCAATGTAAAGTGCTTTGAGTGGTCGGTATGACTAGAAAAGCGCTATATAAGTTCAGTCCATTAACCATTTATGCAGATGACCCTTTCACCAACCCCACCCAAAGCTACGTGTTACTGACGGCAGGTGAACATGGGCCTATAGATACACTCTGTCACTGTAATGAACAGATCAGTGTGTGGATGCAAAACAACCTTTCTCCAGTTAAACTCAGACAAAACTGAGATCATTGTTTTTGGCCCACAGACACAAAGAGAAAGTGTCATCAGTCATCTTGAGTCTCTCTGTCTTCAACCAAAAAATCAGGTTAGAAATCTAGGGGTAATAATGGACTCGGACCTGAACTTAAAAAGCCACATCAAAGCAATAACATCAACAGCTTTTTACCATGTGAAAAACATTGCTAAGATCAGAGGAATAGTGTGGAAAACAGACTTAGAGAGACTTATCCATGCATTTGTCTGCAGCAGGTTAGACTACTGTAACGGCCTGCTCACTTGCCTCTCTAAACCAGCTGTCAGACAGCTGCAGTACATCCAGAACGCTGCTGCTGGAGTCCTGACAAGAACCAGGAAATACGACCATATTAGTCCAGTGCTCTGGTCTCTGCACTGGCTTCCTGTCTCTCAGAGAATAGAATTTAAAACAGCTCCTTGTGTACACGTCTTTTCATGGTTTGGCACCAAAGTACATCTCCTACATGCTAGAGACATATGAAACATCTCGGGCCCTGAGAACTTCAGGGAGGGGTCTCCTGGTGGTTCCCAGAGTCAACAATAAACACGGTGAGGCTGCATTTCAGTTTCAGGCAGCTAAAATATGGAACAGTCTTCATGAGGATGTGAGACAAGTCTCAACTCGAACAATGTTTAAATCCAGGCTGAAAACAGTTATTTTTACCCGTGCATATGACAGTTGAAAGTATTTTATCTGCAGTCTGGCTTTTTATTGTAATTAATTATTTTTAAGTTTATTTTTTTCTGTTTATCTGTTCTCTTAATTTATGCAACTGTGAAGCACTTTGAATTGCCTTGTGTATGAATTGTGCTTTACAAATAAACTTGCTTGGCCTTTACCCAATATTACAATATCTGAAAGAAAAATTCATCACAATAGAAATTTATCAGACAATGCTGTAACAAGTTTTTAAAAATCTGTTCCGTTCTTGCTTCCCTATCCATCTCAGAATACAACAGTGGATGGCAGTAATTCGAACACTAACCCTTCAGTAATTGATGATCTGGTTCAAAGTATTACGTCCTCACTGCATTTGGCGCTAGACAGTGTACCCGCTTTAAAAAAGAAGGTACTCAGCCATAGGAGGTTGGCTCCCTGGTTTAATGCAGAGTCGTGTATTTCAAAGGACAATACTAGGAAAATCGAGAGGAAATGGCGCTCTACACACTTAAATGATTCCTATATAATGTGAAAAAAGAGTCTGAAACTTTATAAAAACTCCGTTCGACAAGCTAGAACAGCATATTTCTCGTCATTAATAGAGGTAAATAAAGAACTCTCTCTCAGTAACTGAGGCAGTATCAGAGAGAACTGTAGAACCATGTTTATGTCTGTACCTTTTTGATTCTGTTGAACTTTCGGAATTATCTCAAATATTAGCTTCATCTAAACCCTCAACTTGTATGTTAGACCCAATACCAACCAAATGATTTAAGGAAGTGTTCCCTCTGCTTACTGGCCTTAACATGATGAATCTATCTTTAATAAATGGATATGTGCCTCAGGAATTTAAGGTTGCTGTAATTCAACCTTTACTTAAGAAACCCTCCCTGAATCAAGATGATTTAGCCAACTACAGACCTATATCTAACCTTCCTTTCTTATCCATAATTCTTGAGAAAATAGTTCTTAATCAAGTATGTGAGCATCTAAACAGCAACAACCTGTTTGAGGAAGTTCAGTCAGGTTTTAGTGCTTAAATGACTCATTACAGGGCGAATGAAGACTCTCTCGCCCACCCTTACTGCCTGTAGGAAGAATATCCCACTTGCAATTCAGTGTACCGTACCCGCTGTCCTTCAGTCTCGCGAAGTCTAAGACATCGCGAGAAGTAGGATCAGTTTTCGGCATGCATCCCCAACACTGAGGCAGACTAACGATTGTGGCAAACTGATGGCAGAGCCGGCAGGAAGCAGCGAAAAACCTTGATGGAATATTCCAAGACAAGGAAAAGAGCTTCACACCGAGCGAGGGCTCGCACACGCATCAATATTGGTCAAGCTTTTACCGAATGGCGAGAGCTAATAGAAACCAAAGGCTCCAAGTCGGATACAGACCTTGCAATATCTCACTTACTTTACAGATATGAGTTGAATTACGATGGCCTACACTTTTATTTTATGTCACTAAGTCAACACGTATGATAATAGGAATAATAATCACGTTGCACATGTCATGATAGAGCTACAAAAACATTTCTGAATGGGCATTGTTGGCAAATGCCACTGGTCTTGTCATTACTTGTGGCCATCACAAACAAATAAATAGGCTAAATAAATAAAGCGGAGATGCGACCGCCTATTGGCGACAGTATGTTTGAAAGCAAAATTTACTAACGGATGCTAAGAGGAGCATCGTAGAGAAAACACTCAGACTTGCCTGGTATCCCTTTAAAAAGGAAACTGCTAGGTCAATCACTTCATCTCGATGGCATTAATTTGGCCTCTGGTAATAATGTAAAGAACCTTGGTGTAATTTTTGACCAAGACATGACATTTAAATCTCATATTAAACAGGTTTCTAGGATTTCTTTCTTTCACCTCAGGAATATTGCTAAAATTAGAAACATCCTGTCCAGGAGTGATGCAGAGAAATTAGTCCATGCATTTGTTACTTCAAGGCTGGACTACTGTAATTCCTTATTATCAGGAAGTCCACAAAATGTAATTAAAAGTCTTCAGTTGATCCAAAATGTTGCAGCTAGAGTTCTGATGAATATTAAAAAGAGAGATCACATTTCTCCTGTTCAGGCTTTCTCCATTGGCTCCCTGTTAAATCCAGAATAGAGTTTAAGATCCTCCTCCTTACGTATAAAGCCCTTAATAATCAGCTCCATCATACATCAGAGATGTGATTGTTCCATATGTTCCTAACAGATCACTTTATTCTCAGAATGCAGGTCTGCTGGTAGTTCCTAGGATTTCTAAAAGTAGAATAGGAGGCAGATCTTTTAGTTATCAGGCAGGGAGTAGAGGGAGATGGAGTGTTCAGCCCGATCCGGCGAGGGGAGGATGCAGCCCGGTCCGGCAGCCCTCCTCAACTCCATCTCCTTCACTCCGTACATTCCTAATAGACTTAAGATTTAGGAAAAAAATTATCCTTTTTCGGACTCAACTGACCCTAACACACCTTCTACTTTTTTTCTACTACTCTCCAGATATAGTTTTTTCTGATGTTAATGCGATTGTTAACCCAGTTTTCTCTCAGTGTTTTTCTCCCCATAGAAGCTCTACCCAGTCTGGTACCCTGCTCAGCTATAATGCCCCCTGCTGGATGGGGAGTGTTGGTCCAGATGATGCTCAAAGCCACCGAACATCCTCCATGCTGTCTCTTCTCTGTCTTCTCAGACCCCCAGATGGTCGCAGCAGATGACCGCTTGTACTGAGCCAGGTTCTGCCAGAGGTTTCTTCCTGTTAAAGGGGAGTTTTTCCTCTCCACTGTCGCTACATGCTTGCTCAGTATGAGGGATTGCTGAGGAATTGCTGTGGTTGGAATCTGCATGATCCGGGCACAACCTCACGCCGATGACTCAAAGCAATCTGCTGGGATTCCTTACATAGAAAACTTAACTGATTGGAATGTTTTTATAATTGTATTGAGATTACTTTTGTTGTAAAGTGACTTGAGATTACATTTGTTGGGAATTGGCGCTATATAAATAAAAGCGAATTGAACTGAAAACGATAAACTGCCATCAGGTCCAGACAGTGAGCATGCAGGTGTGTTGGAAAAGATTGTGTGCCTGAGAGGTGGATGAGGAAAATACAAAGTGTCAGCGATTTTCGTACAAAAGCTTCTTGCGCATGGAGTCCATGGGGAGCTCTGCCTTACTTCACAAATCACTGATATACTGTATATGTATATATATATATATATATATATATATATATATTAAATATAAATATATATATATATATATATATATATACTGATTTAACCACACCCTATCGGATCTGTTACTGATCGGTTCATTCCTTAGCTCTGAGACAACAAATGACTTCATACATGCTTGTAGCAGTTATAAGAAGATAACTAACACTCTGTTCTATGCATCAGAGGATAATCACAAGACCAGTCACAGAAAAACATGGGATATGTTAGCAGGTAATTACAAGATCTGTCATGAGGCAACACGGGATGTCTCATATGAGATAACGAGCTTCTTGCAGTACATGTATCAAATCAGAACAGGTACGCAATATTTTATCGAGAACCTAACAGAATCAAACTTATAAATGCATTAGCATAACTAATAATAACTCAGCACCAATTCAACATAAATAAGTACTGTTCAGTTAACTAATGTTTTATTTAGGTATTGTGAGTAATGAATAAAAAAGCCCATTACTGCAATAATAATTCCTACAACAGCAGGTGAGCTTCTCTGAGATGGTCCATGAAAGTTTCTGCAGAAATTATTTGTTTATCCAAACCACTTGTTACAGCAGCTGTCCGAGTGGTTGGTCTCAGATGATCATGGAGATGAACGTGCTGGATGTTGAGGTCCTCGTCTTGCGTTGTTAAACATGGTCTACGTTTTTTAGGCCTCTTAGATGCACTGCCTAATTCTCCGAGACACGTTTAGAGATGGCTTATTATAGGGAAATGAACATTAATTTCACGGTCAATAGCTCTGGTAGATCTTCCTGCAGTCAGCATGCCAACTTCCTCAAATGTTGAGAAATCTATGACATTATGCTGTGTGATCTGTGTTGCATTTGTATTTTTGTTCAGTATAGAAATTTGAATGATAACAGAAATAACATAAATTCAGAGGAAACTTTTCTTGTTCTCAATCTCCTATTGGAATCCACCATTCTGAGGTCTCATTTCCAGGAAATGAAAATCCTTTATTATCATGGCCTTAATTGCAACTGTCCTCTATTTGGTGGATAGAGTCTAATCCACTGCTGTCATTGTCATCTGAGCTTTAGAGAATCCTTCTGATGAGTCTTGATAAAGCTGTGTCTGACCAGCGGAGCCTCCCTTCACCATAACATCGACCTTCATCTTCTCTTCTTTTCTCTCCATCCCAGATGGCACGTCCCTCTGCTTCTCTTACAATTTCCCTTAAAGCCAGCCAAAACCTGAAATATGAGTTCAGCAGGACAGAGTTTGGCAGAGGGTCTGATAAGGAGATGGAAGCAGAGAAGGTGTGATTAAGTAAAACAACTTGATAGATGATGTAGACACTGTTCAAATCTCACGTCTAAATGAGGAGGTAAAGACGAACAGGATTAAATATTAGTATGAATGAAGGAAAGAGATCAGTATGCAACAGTGACTAGAAGGAAAAGATGGGAAGTAGGAGGAAACAGGAAGGGAGGGAAGCAGTTTCCATAGTAACCTGTAGTTGTGTGAGTGTGGAAGATGGGAGCAGTTGGGACAGTGATATACAGTTGTGTCATTCTTTAACTGCTTTTGTCCAGTTCAATCAGCAGTTGGCCCAGTGAATCCCAAAAGGTTTCCTCTGCCCTCCGCTAGGACAAAAGTCCCCAATAAGAGCTCCTCTCTGGGTGGAGTTTACGGAGTCCCACGACTTGCTGTGGAATGTCTTTTTCGATGATGGCAGATAACATAAAAAGAGGAGAGAAGATCCCAGATGTGTTAGAGATTAAATGTGTACATTAGAGTCAGTTAGGTCTTGGTTTAATTTATACTTACATTTTTCATTGTGTTATGTTACATGATTTTTATATTTTATCAACTGGACCCCAGGAAGAATATTAATGCCAGAGTCTTCGGAAGAGTGGGCCTTTATCTATTCCAGTTATATCACTTACCAATAATATATCTCTCTAATACATACATTCTGGAGAGGGCGCAGTCCTATGAGCAAGGAGAGATGCATAAGCACTACAATCCTTACCCACTTACCTCCTTCTTTCCTCCTGGATTTCCAGGCAGGGAGTAGAGGGAGATTGAGTGTTCAGCCCGATCCGGCGAGGAGAGGATGCCGCCCGGTCCGGCAGCCCTCCTCAACTCCATCTCCCTCACTCCGTACATTCCTAACATGACTTAAGATTTAGGAAAAAAATTATCCTTTTTTCAGACTCAACTGACCCTAACACACCTTCTACTTTTTTTTCTACTACTCTCCAGATATAGTTTTTCTGATGTTAATGCGATTGTTAACCCAGGTTTCTCTCAGTGTTTTTCTCCCCATAGAAGCTCCACCCAGTCTGGTACCCTGCTAAGCTATAATCCCCCCTGCTGGATGGGGAGCGTTGGTCCAGCTGATGATATATAGCTCAAATTAACAACAAAAGTCAATTCAATACAATTATAAAAACATTCCACTCAGTTAAAAGTTTTCTATGTAAGGAATCCCAGCAGATTGCGATGAGTCATCAACATGAGGTTGTGCCTGGTCGATATATATATATATATATATATATATATATATATATATATATATGGTTATATATATATATATAACGGATTATCGTCCAGCCCTAGTATGAATCATATTTTATTTTCAGCAATAAACTAATGTCTAATCATGGTGGTGCAAAATTAGGACATGCCTTTTAGTGTGAGTAAAAGTAGATGCTCAAACTGGCCTGTGCAAATGGTTCAAAGTTTGATAAATATCACTGTGCCTGGAACTCCCACTTATTTTCATGTTCTCCTCCCAAAATGTTGGCCTTCTGACAGAAGTGCCCAAATTGCATATCCATCAAGAGCATACGGTGTAAATGTGCACAGCTTGCTGGAGGTTTAACAGTCGCAATGCTCTCTGCTCCTGCTTAGTAAATCAGGTGCAGCATGTTTTTTGTGCTGCTGTGTATTTTGGGCCCATTTTAACAACCGCCAAACTTTGATAAATCAGAGCCAATGTGTCTGTCAGCAATGTTGCTCCTTTCAATGATTTGGGTACCATTCCAACATCCTGATCCGATTTTATAAGTTTTGGAATCTGTTCTCTGTGTGCTGGGTTTTGCTGTTGTATGTGTGCTCAACTTCTCCTCAGGGGGCGTGGCAGGCAGCAGTGGACAGGTGCAGCTCATCATTGGCAATCACCTCCAGCTTCAAAAGGAGAGCGGGTACTGCATGCTGGCGCCAGATTGTCCTCCTGCAAGCGTGGTAACACGACGAACCTTAGTCTTAGAGATACCATTGAAGAATCTTTCCTAGGAACTGTTATTGACCTACCTTGTCTCCTCGTTGATCCAGATCTCGCTCCTTCCTGGTTTCCCTCGATCCTCCTCGGCAAAGCCCTGTCCTCCTGGATTAAGACATTTTGAATGTACTTACCTGATCCTGGTTGGATGTCCTCACGGTCAGCCTCTGCATCACTTCTCCAGCTGGTTACTCCGCCGACTACACAGTTTAAGCCGTCTGTCCTCCTGCCTGCCTGTCCGTCCTCATCACCTGTACACACACACAAACACAGCGCTCACGATCCCAACCAACCTCACAGAGTGGATTCCAGTTACCTTCCCCAAGACGGCACCTTCGGATCTACCAGTAAGCTTCTCCTCTTTCAAAAATTCCTCCTCCCTGTATTGCTCCGTCTAATCTCTCACCCGTTTCACTGCAGTCCGTTCCAGTGATCCCCTCCCGGCGTGCTCCTGAAACAATCCAGATCCAGTCACTTCAATAAACTTTTAACTAAACTAAAACGTGCTTGTGCTAAGTTCTGTGTTGCCTCGGAGTTAAAAATCCAACATTATGACAAGAGTGGTTTTTTTTACTACCGTGTCAAAATTGCTTCAGACTGCTTCCAGGCTGAATGCTGGAGTGGTTTCATTGAAAGGGTTTTTGCCCCTTAATTTTCATGTTTGATGATCTGACCTGTTTAAGTAAAAAAAAAATACAAACAGGAAAAAAATGGGTAAAATATTTGTTCACAGCAGTGTGTTAATTCTATGACCAAACTAATGTGTTTTCCCTGTCTGAAGCTGATTTTCTGAGAACACTTGGATTAGGAGGTACCACCTCAGAGATCCATCCATCCATTTTCTGAACCGCTTAAGCTTGGTTTATGCTTGCCGCATGAACATTCCGCGCGGAAACGAGACGTGCAGAACCGGCCGAGACGCCTTCTTGCAGCGTTTATACTTTTTGTGGCTTGTCCCTGCTGAGAGCCAATATTCTTGACGACTGTAGGGGGCGGCGTAGGGCTCTACGGCATGCATACAACACTACACCATAGTAGAAGTAGTAATCACTGTCGTTTACAAGATGGTGATACCCGTGAGCTTAAACAAATCAGAACTTTTATGCTATTTATTAGGAAAAAAGACGAAAAAAAGAGACCGTCCTCTCTTCCATTAAAACACAGTTGATCAGTGATCTCTATCGACCGAATCATAAAGATGTCTATTTACGAACCTCCGGCAATATGAGCTCTTGCCAGTCCGCCATGTTTTTCCACGCGGGACCGTCCGGGTAGTTACAAATTTTCCCAGGTGCGCGGCGCGGAAATTTTGGGACGGGAGCAGGCCGCGCGGAGAGGCGTGGTTGCTAAAATGACGTAATTTGGTCGCGTGGAGCCGTGCGGACCTCGCGGACGCGGCAAGCATAAACCAAGCTTTAGTCCTCTAGGGGTCGAGGGGGGGCTGGTGCCTATCTCGAGCTGTGAACGGCGAGAGGCGGGGTACACCCTGGACAGGTCGCCAGTCCATCACAGACCACACTAAGCCGGATAACGCCTTAAATGTATAAGTATTTCGTCTACACCCACCTATCGTCCACACTAAGGCGGCTTTGTTTGTGGTCTGTGGCCGGATAAGTATTAGCCGGGTAAAAGAGCCGTCTAACTGTTATCTCAACGGCTAAATGAGCACGTCTGGATGCAACTTATCCGGTCCCTGGCTGATCAAATGCTGCATCCTAAGTTGATGACAACAACGCGACACCAGATAATGACAACAGCAAAGAACGAGACGAGTCTCGCTATGCTACTGCTTCTTTTGCAAATTCAGACGTTTGCAAAGTTAACCCTAACCTACTTGCGGATGAGAAGGCGACACAGGAGGCAATCCAGGAGGCGCCGACAGTGACGTAGATTTTACACGTCAATCTGTGTTCTTTTTGTTTTTCCCCGCGCATGCCCAGTACATGCAAAGGTCGGCATTGGATTGCGCAATCATGGGACCTTAAACGGACCTTAAACGGGCCCTAAATGCTCGTGTTGATTGGATAACATTAGGCG
Source organism: Apricaphanius iberus (assembly GCA_028564705.1). Lineage (NCBI taxonomy): Eukaryota > Metazoa > Chordata > Actinopteri > Cyprinodontiformes > Aphaniidae > Apricaphanius > Apricaphanius iberus. The sequence goes on along the minus strand of JAPXFQ010001371.1, from coordinate 485,376 downwards.
TCTAACTCCCCGTATAACCTTATACGGCTTAGTGTGGACGTAGCCTCAGATCGTTCTGGTCAATTTTGAGCCCTTATTCATCTTTATTTCTGAAAGATGTGTTAATTGTGATATGTTGGTTCTAAAAGAGCCACAATCTCAATATGACAGCTGGTTTAGGTGAATGACTAGAAGTGTGTGCATCCACACAGGATATAAACGTCTACTATGCAAAACTGTGTGCATGTGTGTGTGCAGGTTTTAATAGCTTTATTCCCCTCAGAGGAGGCAGAGAGGCAGCAGCCCAGGCAGTGGGAGAGATAAAGTGTTTTGAGATGCAGTAATGGTAGCACACAGCAGCTACAGTAGCACCCAAATCTAGTTTGTATTTACTCTTCCCTTCCTTTTGAAGTTCTCTGTAGAAATTATCCAAAGTAGAGAATCTATTAAGATGCTCTGTGATCTTTAACAACCTGAATCCCAACTTGCTTATGTTTTTAGCTACCAAGAAAGTTCATGATTCAACAGATTTATTGTCTATATGTATACAGTAGCAAATGAAAACCTTTGAAAATTCAGATTCTCCCTTTGCTTAAATGACTTGTAAGACATTTATCAGCAGCTAAGTGAGAAACAACAGTAGTACTTTCATAATCACCTCCACAGAACTTTGTTACTTCTAACTAGATTATGTTGTGCAGCATTGCATGTCCTGATGCACTACTCACACCACAGGCATTTTCTAAGGTGAAACATTTAGCCTGACAAGGCAAATTAAACTTAAAGGAATCTCTGTCTGTGTATGAGGCGAATGTAGCACAGGGAAAGAGCAGACAGGGAGGATATGTAAGCTCATTTTACAGCAGCAAAAGCTTGAATCAAACTGAACAAGAGCTGGGAGCAATTCTAACTAAGGTCAAAACAGCCAAGAAAGCAACCAAGATCAGACAAAGGAGGAATGTGGAGAATCTCCCATGTGGGCAACTTTCTCTGAAAAACTCAATTAACATGAAAAAAAAACCCGGAAGAAAAAACTTCTTAGCAGTGACTGTCAAAGGAGCAGGACGTGTTTTTCCTCTACTCCTGCTCTCTTCTCCCCTCCGTTTGCCCATACTCTACTCATTTCTCTCTTTATTTCTATTTTATTTCTTCACCTTAAGGATAATGGACCGCTTCCCTGGGACGGATTTTCCCCTCTTTTTTTCTTTTTCCACTGTGGACTACTCCATAAGAACCTAGGAGTACAAATGGCTCTCTACGCTGATTACACTCTCCAAAACATACTGGAAAGGATGAAGGACATGGAATTAAAGATCCAACGGCTTAAAGAAAACACCAGAAACAATACTACTCTGAGTATGACATCCGATTTTCAAGAACCTGGCAGGTCGATGCCAACAACACAGAGTTCCCCTCTGAACAGAAGGCGTCTATCGGAAAGAATCCCAAACTCATCAGAAGAATGGCCAGTGCTCAGATGAGAAACACCCAAGAAGTGAAAAAAGGAATGTCAAAAGAAACTCCAACAACCAACAACTTCGATTATCCCTTTAAAGAACAGATTCACAGCGCTGAGCTCTCCCAGCTCCCTGAGTCTGGCAGATTCAAGGCCAGCGAAACACAAACAAAGATAAACCGAACAGCCAGCAACAAAAAGCCAACACCAACAAGAAACCAAAGAGAACAGAAAACAACAAGAAAGGGAAAACGCTTGATTTTATTCATGATGGATCAATCGAAGGTATTGAACAGCTATGCATCAATAAAAGTGTCTCAAATTACCCAGAGATGTCAGTTAAAGAACTTTCTGAGAGGATTCCATCGATTATTTCGAACATTGAGACAAAACAAAAACTTGTTGTCTACGCGGGAGCTGCTGACATCTCTCTTAAGAAATCTTAAATTGTAAACAAAGACTTCTTGGATTTACTCCAGAACATTAACAACAAGGTAGAACTTCACATATCTGGACCAATTCCAGCAACACCCTCAGACGACCAAATTAGCAGCTTCAGGTCTTTTTGCAGGTTTGTTAAAGCTGTCTATGCTGAAAGGTCTATTTAATTTCTAAATAATTTTAAGATTTTCTCTGAAAGGAGACATCCATTCACAAAAGATGAACGTCATATCAATAAAAAAGGTCAGAAGCTTTATCTCTGGAATTTGCTAACTCATGTGAACTCACCACCCTGTTCTCGAACCGAGACACAAAGTGGACGCCAACTTGCTGTAACACACAGAGACCATGACATCTGCGCACCAGTCAGTGATAAACCCACCAGAGTCATACCAGCTGACTGTGCAACAACGCCGTCAGATAACCTTCGAACGAAACAGAGTTCCACCATCTCTATGTGGAAATACATCAGCTCAGTCAGCTAACTTAGATGAACATGCAGATTCTACTCTACAGAAAATGCTTCCTAAGACCGCAGATCCAATCAACACACTAGCTAACAGAAAGCCCAGCAACAGATCAAACTCATCGTCAACTTCTAACTCTATAAAAGGCTCACCAGTCTGGGGATTTTCTGATGCCCTTGAGACTCAGGAAGAAAAAGGAATCCTGCTTTTAACGCATCGCCAAAACAAGAGTTATAAACATTGTAGCTCCCCAATTCAACTCACCATATCAGACATCTGATACCGACCGGACATTGTTACGAAATACACTACTCACCAGGAAGAGGTGTTCGGTCATTCTAATTCTCATTCTCTTGATACTAAAATACCGGTTATTACAAATATGAGATGTTCACACAATAAACCTACAGATATCCGAGAAGTACAGAATTTATAAAATAATACCTTGCGAAAATAATCTCTCATTTACTGAAAGAAATCTAAATATAACACCATGCAAACATAATCTCTCAATCTCAGAAGGAAATATTAATGCAGCTATACAAAACATAAGATCACTATCAGGAAAATCACTTCTAATCAATGATTACATCATCACAAATGATATAAATGCTCTATTTCTCTCAGAAGCTTAGCTAGATGAAAATACAGATCAAAGCATATTAATAGAGACTTGTCCAACTAATTATCATTTCATTAGTGAGACCAGAAAAAACAAAAGGGGTGGTGGCCTTGCTATAATCTTTCACAATTCGCTAAACCTCAAAAAGGTATCGCTAGGCAACTTCAGCACCTTTGAATATTTAGCTAGTGAAACAACTGAACCAAACAAAGTCCTATTTGTAAACATATATAGACCACCAAAACCTAACACAAACGTCTTGAATGACTTTAATGACTTTTGCACTGCAATATGTCTAGTCTATGACCACATAGCAATTGTGGGAGATTTCAACATCCATACTGACAAACCCCAAGACAGTGGAACAAAAGCACTAAATGACGCCCTTCATAATTTTGATCTTATCAAACACATTAATGAGCCAACGCACAAGTGAAGACACACTCTGGACCTACTTATTAGCAAAGACTTAAATTTGTTTGCATCTCGTTTGAAAGCACCATCCAAACCAACAAACCTAATCAGAGTATAACAACTGTTAAAAAACGCCTCCTTAAACTCAGCTGAAAACTTTAAACTGATGTGCACTCCAACCTTATCTAAATCACCAACATCCACTAACACACACTCAGTAAACAAATTGACAGATGATTTTCTATCTAAAATCGTAGACATGATGGATAAGATTGCGCCACTTAAGGTTAAAACTGTCTCTAGTAAAAATAAGTCTCAGTGGAGAAACAATCCACTGGTATGTAATGAAAAAAGGGAGTGCCTGCCGCGCCAGGGCGGTAAACTCAACTCCAGGTTCATTACGAGATATATATAGAGAAACTGAACAAATATCAAGTAGGGATCATTCTTTTCTGAGATTATTCACAGAAACAACAATAATGCTAGGGCATTATTTGCTACAATGGAGAGACTAACTACTCCATGGTGACAGTACCCCTTGAACTAAACTCTACCAGGGCCAGTAATGAATTTGCCAGCTTCTTTACTGAAAAGATCTTGAACATCATAAAGTCAATCAGTACATCAGTTTCAACCGCAATACCAACTATGAGCCCAATTAACACCCATGCAGAGAAAATTACTCCTTTCCAAATAATAAATAAATCGAGCTGTGATGAAATTATTGAAAAACTAAGCTCTGCCACTTGCTGCTTGAATAGTTTACCAAAAAGTTTTCTAAGAAAGGTCTTCCCAGCCATCAGAGCGGATCTGATCAAAATAATCCCTCCTATCAGGTGTCTTCCCCATAGCATTAAAAACAGAAGTTACCAAACCAAAACTTAATAAAAAGAACCTACACGGCATGTTGATGCAAAACTACAGACCAATCTCTAATCTCCCATTTATCGTTAAAATGATCAAAAAAGCTGTGTTCCAACAATTAAATAGCTTCCTAACAATGAACGACCGCTTTGATATTTATCAGTCTGGTTTCTGTAGGCACCACAGTACAGAGACAGCCCTTGTCAAAGTTTTCAATGATATCCATACAAATACTGACCCTGGTAAAACCACAGTACTGGTACTATTAGACCTCAGTGCATTGTTTAACACTGTGGACCATGATATATTACTGGAACGACTAGAGAGCTGGGTCGGACTCTCTGGTACAGTACTCGACTGGTTCTAATCTTACCTCAAGAACAGGAACTTCTTTGTGTCGATTAGCCAGTTCTCATCACAAAACACAGAAATCACATGCAGGGTCCCCCAGGGCTTCATCCTAGTGCCCCATCTATTTAGCATCTACATGCTCCCACTAAGCCAGATTATAACCACCAATGCTATTAATTACTACAACTATGCTGACGACACTCAGCTTTATATCTCAACGTCACCAGGTGATGTTGAACCCATCCAAATCCTCAATAAATGTATTGAGCAAATTAACAGCTGGATGTCCCATAATTTCCTCCAATTGAACAAAAAAAAAATACTGAAGTACTTATCTTTGGATCCAAAAAAGATCAACTACATATTAGTAATCAGCTTAAACAGGCCCAACTAGAAACTACCAACCAGGCCTGAACCTCCAGGGTCACATAAAGGCAATAACAAGGTCAGCTTTCTATCACCTGAGGAACATTTCTAGGATTAAAGGACTGATGACAGAAGGTGACGTAGAAAAACTCATCCATGCATTTATCTCTAGCAGCCTTGATTGACTGAGAAGCAGCTTTCAGTTTCTATGCTCCTCATATCTGGAACAAACTACCGGAAGAATGCAAAACTGCAGAGACACTGAACTCTTTCTACTCTAAAATTAAAACTTACCTATTTAGACTTGCCTATGAGTAACTGTTTCTACTTGCTTGTTTTTAATTTTCACACAAATTGATTACTGTAAATGCTTTCTTGTGTTTTTTAAGGACTGTGAGCTTTTTCAGCAAGATCAGTTAATGGAAGGAAGAACTTAGAGCTTTTCAGCAAGATCAGTTAGTGAATACAAACTGTGTTCTTCCCTGCTTGTCCTTACATTGTTGTATTGTCTTGACTATTGTCTTATTGTAATTGCTTTCTTGTGTTTTGATCATCAATTGATTTATGCTGTGTTCAAATTTTTAATCGTGTAAAGCACCTTGAATTGCCTTCTGTTGAAAGTGTGCTACACAAATAAAATTGCCTTGCCTCGCCCTCAAAAACAAGCAACAAAACGATGGTGAGAAACCTTAATAATTGATATTGGCCAGGACCAATACAAATATGTAGAAATGACTAACATTAGCCTATAGACATTCTGCAATATTCATCGACAATTCCATTCGGTCTTTAACCATTGCCTTTCGGCTGCTTTCACACGGCAAGAAATGTACCGGATGGATCTTAAAGAATGTCTTGGGGGGGTTCTATCTGGATATGACGTAAATATAGTGTGGCAGGTGAACACATAATTTCCCCAAACAGAGTCATTCTTTCAAAGATGGCTGACGAAACAGCCAAACTCCACACAGTGCTCATCTTTATGATGTGTGCAATTCTGCGAACATGGATATGCTTAAGGGATATTGATGAAGCAGTTGCACAAAAAATAGAAGCAGAACTTGACATATACATCATCACTGTGTGCAGTAACAGTTTTCACTGTATCTGTGCATCTCTTGTCACCAGTCCATTACTGGGCAGAATAGGACCCTAACTGGAACCATGTACACCTAAGGGTTGTTTAGAGTTTAGAGTAAGTCAGATTCCTAATCGCACTATCCAAGGAGCTTCTGAAACTCTAGTTCGGTTCAATTCAAGCCGGACTAAGGTGTATACATGCATTTCAAAAGTCTGATTTCATTCAGACTACGGTAGTAATTCGAATTTCTCAAACTCTTTCACACACCAGCACCTGCTGATCGTATTGTGGATCCACACTCTGAACCATCAAACCACTACAAACATCCTGATTGGCATGTGCTACTCCCACACCTGCTTCTCTCAAACAGCCAGTTACATCTGTTTGAGAGTCAGATATCCTAACCTGGATCATCTGTACTTGGCCTACTATCCACAACAAGAGCATCCAGTGCGCGCTCATGGTTCCCTCAACTGGACCCTGCCACTAATTAGAGATTCATTGATTAACCATGGCAAATAGAGGGCTTACTTTACTCCATCGGAGGCAGAAATCCTCATGAAGGCATACGAGGAGATAAAAGACATAATTAAAAAGAAAGACAACACAGCAACAGTGAATATCCAAAGAGAAGAACACCATGGCAAAGTATTGTTGATCTCCTGAATGTGTCAAAAGTGCACAATTAAACACTCACTAATCTGCTGAAACATCAAAATTACAATCCAAATAGGTAATTGTGAATTAGTTGATTTTTTATTTGAACTAGACTGCAGAAATAAGAAAAGAAATGTAAACTGCATTTTAGACATCAAATCCTGGAAGGAAGAAAACTTTCTCCAGCTCAACCAGGACAAAACTGAAGTTTTAGTTATTGGTCCAGAGGCTTAGAGAGAGAAACTTTTACCAAAACTATAATCATTGTCTTTTAATCCTTATTTACAAGTGAAGAACCTGGGCGTGATTTTTGACTCTAGGATGACTTTTATCCCCCACATTAAAAATATGACTAAAACAGGTTTTTATCACCTAAAGAACATCGCCAGAGTCCGCCCCATTCTCTCTCTGGCCAATACAGAGACACTAATGCAGCTTTTATCAACAGTGGAATCGATTACTGTAACGCCCTGCTCTCTGGTCTTCCCAAAAACACTACCTCAAGTTTTTTAGTTAATATGCATTCTTTAAATTTCAGTTAAATATGTACTGCAGTGGCAGAGGATTTTTCGAAATTTGATTTAAATTGATTTTGCTCTCATGATGTTTGTGCTGTATACTTGTCTGGATTTGTCCTAAATTGATTTCAGTGTTCAGACATGTGGGCTGGGTTATACTCAGACCTTTGAATGTGTATTTATCAGAGGTGGGTAGAGTATCCAAAATGTGTACTTTTGTAAGAGAGCACTACTTCAACATATTTTGAACCAAATAAAAGTATAATGTACATATAGCAAAACTAGTCTAAAAAGTAAGTTTACCTAAAGTGATTCAAGTAAATATAACTAGTTACTATTACCTCTGGCTTTTATCCTTGTGTTGAATAATGTCCTTTGATTCTGTGGTTGAAAAGAAAATATATAATTTCCGTCTTCTTTAAGCCCCAGACGGTCGTGGCAGATGGCCGCTAATACTGAACCAGTTTCTGGTTCTGGTTGTGCTGGAGGTTTCTTCCTCTTAAAGGGGAGGTTTGGTGTTTTTCAACCTAGACATTATTTCTAGCATGCATTCCGTTCAGTTAGTTTATTCACTTAGTTTCAGCATATAGCCATATAATGGGATTGTAGGGCAGAAGAAGAGGCGCCTCTAAATAAGGCATTATCTGCCATAAAACTCCTTCATTTCACCAATGTTTTGTTATTCCTAGCTACGACTGTTCCCTTCAGAATTCAGGGCATCTCACAAATTTTTCTTTGTTGCCTGCAGGGTTGTTTGCAGGCTTTGCATCCATCTACACTAACACATGATCACAATTACATCGCTGGGTATTCTGTATTTCTAAAGTGTCATCCAGCATTTTTTTGCTGTTGCCCTTTTGCACATTTATAAGTAGCTAATAACTTTGCTGAAGGAGCTACAATCAACAGGAATTGCAGGCAAACCCAAAGTAAATTAGAGCAGTGTTTTTTAACCCTAGTCCTCTGGCACGCTGCCCTGAATATTTTAGATGTTTCCTTGCTTTAACACACCTGATTTCAACTGCTGGGGAAAAAACAGGCTGTTGCTAAACTGCAATTATCTGAATCAAGCATGTTATATCAGAAAAAAAAAAACATCAAAAACATTCAGGACAGTGTGTCTTGAGGTCCAGGGTTAGGAAATACTGGTGTAGAGAACCCAAATGTAGCCTGGACCATGCACCAATCCACGTCATCATTAAGGCACTTAATCGTTCAATTTATCATTCCAACCAGTTTAAAAGTTTTCTATCGAAGCAATCCCAGAAGATTACAACAAGACATTGACTGGCAACATTTACTCCTGCAGGACAGACATATGACAGTAGACAGTTGCCTGCATTGTTGACTTCACAGCAATGCCTTATTCTTAGCACCAGTCTGATGGGTATTCGGCATTGGTGTATTCCCTCTTGACTACTGAGGTAATCCTTGTAAGTTTCTTTTTTCCTTTTTTTTCCGCTTTGTAATATGCTTAAATTCAGCGGGCCATCTGTCATAGTCCAGTAGCTATCTCTATTCCCCTGTGAGTTCTGAGTATCTCTGAAGTGTTTTGTTGCTGTCTTGCAGGCTGTTTTACAGGTTTTTAATCCAACTAACATGAAATTTCAATGCCATTACTGCCGTGCTCCATCCAAGCTGTAGTCTGAGCAGGACTTTCACTCTGTTCTCTACAGCGGTTGGAACAGAACTACTGCAGAAATCAACATGGTTCACGTTTCTGTTTTTCCAAACAAAATGACCAACTGGACTAAGTTCAACTTCCACAGGCTCCCTTTCTACAACCTCCACAGACTACAGCTGCAATGGCGGACAGCTGCGACTCAGTGAAATCAGGTAAGCTGGAATCGGTTGGAATAAAAGACTGTAGGTATCGGTATAGTAGGAACAGCACTAGGCTGGTTTAAATCTTATTTGTCCAACAGATTTCAGTTTGTTCAGGTAAACGATGGATCTTCCTCGAACTCAATGGTTACTTGCGGAGTACCACAGGGTTTTGGTGCTTGGGCTGATCATTTTTATTATATATATATGGTTCCTATTGGTAAAATCATTAGGCAGCATGGGATACATTTCCATAGTTACGCAGATGATACACAGCTATATCTATCCATAAATCCTGGTGAATCCAATCAGTTAGGTAGACTACAGGCATGTCTGTAAGTCAATAAAATTTGGATGACTCTCAACTTCTTGCTTCTGAATTCTGATAAAACAGAAGTTGTCGTCTTTGGACCAGAAGCTCTGAAAAAGAAACTACTTAGTCAACCCCTTAACCTGGACGGCATTAAATTAGCCTCCAGTAATAAAGCAAAGAACCTCTGTGTTATTTTTGACCAAGATATGTCATTTAGATCTCACATTAAAGAAGTCTGTAGGATTTCCTTTTTTCACCTTAGGAATATTGCAAAAATTAGAACCATCCTGTGCAGGAATGATGCTGAAAAACTAGTCCATGCCTTTATTACTTCAAGGCTGGATTACTGTAACTCTTTATAATCAGGTAGTCCACAGAATACAATTAAAAGTCTTCAGTTAGTCTAAAATGCTGCTGCTAGGGTTCTAATGAATAAAAGAAGAGATCACATTTCCCCTGTTTTAGCTTCTCTTCACTGGCTCCCAGTAAAATCTAGAACAGAATTCAAGATCCTCCTTCTGACATATAAAGCCCTTAATAATCTAGCTCCATCATACATAAGAGACCTGATTGTTCCATATGTTCCTAACAGAGACCTTCGCTCTCAGACTGCAGGTTTACTGGTAGTTCCTAGGATTTCTAAAGTAGAATGGGTGGCAGATCTTTAAGCTATCAGGCTCCCCTCCTATGGAACCGGCTCCCAGGGTTGGTTCGTGAAGCAGACAATTTGTCTATCTTTAAAACTAGGCTTAAAACTTTCTTTTTTGATAAAGCTTACAGTTAGAGACAGGTTAACAGGTAGCTAGGAAGAGACAGGTTAATGTTAGTAGCCAGGTATAGTAGCTACGTAGAGATAGATTAATGTTAGCCAGGTAGAAAGTGTTAGTAGCTAGGTCTCCTAGTAGCTAGGAGACATGTTAATGTTAGTAGCTATGTTGCTTTATGCTAGGCTGTTGGAGGACATTATTAGGGTCTGTTCCTACTTTCTCTCCTACTTCTCTCCAACTGCATGATGTGCTGTCAGTTCAAGCACTAACCTGTTTTCTCTTAGTCTCTTCCTACAGTAGGTTCTCCTGACCCGCCCTGCTTGACAACCCTGACTAAGATGGTATGCCAGTGGAGGAACGTTCTCCACGTCCTGCTACCAACTTCTGCTTCTGCATCAGTTCTGTTGCTCTTGGTGTCTCTAATGCCTTCTCCAAACCACAGATGGTCTCGGCAGATGACCGCTTGTGCTGAGCCTGGTTCTGCTGGAGGTTTCTTCCTGTTAAAAGGGAGTTTTTCCTCTCCACTGTTGCTTCATGCTTGCTCAGTGTGAGGGATTGCTGAGAATTTACGACGCAATCTTCTGCGGTTCTCTAATTCCTAAATTAAACATTGTATTGTAATAACTCTTCTTGTAAAGTGCCTTGAGATGACATCTTTTGTGAAAACGCCTATATATAAATAAACTAAATTGAAAATGAACTGAATTGCATAACAAAAAAGTACCTCTGAGATGCTCCAAACTCCCAGGGGAATAGTGCTAGTGATTCATAGCAAAACATTGGTGAAATGAAGGACGTTTGTGGCAGATAAAGCCTTATTTAGAGGCTGCACATCCGTTGCCCCATTAACCTCCACTATATGGATATATGCTGATTGCGACTGGAATATAAAATTCTCCCAAAGGCCTCCAAGTGGCTCCAAACCTTTCTAGGTGAGTAAATGAACATCATGGAGACTAAAAATGAAGTCCAGGTTGAACATAAAAAGGTACTTCACTTTTCAAGAGAACTTGGAGAGGAAGAGCCAGTATATAAGTGCATAAAATGTCTGACTGTATGTCCCTCATGCTGCTACAACAGCTGCAGCAGATGTGTTTCATTGGATAGAACTGGATGGATAATTGTGTCCTTCCATATTTCATGCCTGTCACATAGCAACAAGCCTTTCAAACATGTCTCCAACATTTCTTTAGCATTTCACTCAGCTCACCTGTCTACAAACAAACTTCCTTGAGGCTGTTTTTTTACTCTAGGTAGGCTATTACAAACTGCTGTCAAGAATGGTTCCATCTCAAAGTAAAATGTAATTCATTGGATTAAGAAAGGTATCCCTCAGATTTGTTTTGTATCTTCTTCCTGCCATCCTCCTGCAGCATAACAGCAGCTCATATTTACTCAGCTTGCTGCTGCAGGTCAGCACCCACCCAGCCTGCAGAACACTGGGAAGGTGTGACTCCCACTTTCACACCGCTTCCTCTGGCCCTTCACCACCTAAAGGAAGACAGAACAGCCTTCAAGAAAGAAGTCAAACTAAAATGTAGTCACGCACACCTGCTGTTGGCAGTAAAATGTGTGTGACACCTCTGAGGGAATTCAAACAGCCATCATGCTGTGGGAAATGTTGTCTTAGTTTACCACATTAACAAAGACGTTCTTCCTCTTGACTCCAATGTTGGTGCTTCAAAAAGCACAAACAGTATAGTTTGCCATTCATCTTGTTACCCCTCCAATCCCCACTTCCTCTGATAAGCTCCCCACAGCAGCAGTCAACCTGACAGATGAGCTTTCCCTTCCTTTCATACTAACACACATCCATGAATGAATGGACAAACATACACAAGCACACAGCTCGCCTTTCATTCACCTTGTCAGCGCTACAGCTAACCCAATTATTCATCCATTCTGTGGGCTGGAAGTCCATTGATCCAGCCCATGTTAACCAGGATTGAACTGTTTTGTTAATAACATTAGTGGCTTCCCCCCCTACCACCGCCGCCACCGTCTCGGCTCTGCCTTGAGCATTGTCAGGCATTGGGGATTCTGGTCATTGTATTATATATTGGGGTTTTATTGTTTTTTTATCTTTGATAGGGTTTTATCAGTGTTATAAGGTGTATTTATTTATTTCAACAGTTTTTTCCATCTCTAACTATAACAATACTTTGACATAAATATTGCTTACATAAATATTTTGTGTATATAGTGTATTTATGTGAATCCCATTTTACAGTATATAATTTTGCACACAAAGTTTTATCATTGTATTTTTTGTGTGGATTCTTGTGTGTGCACTTTTTTTTTCTCAGATCTTGCACTATTGTTCAAGTTAAAAGTTTATTTTTTGCATAGTTATTATTGAACAGCTTTATACATGTTGTTATATTGTTATTGTTACACTATCGTTATTTAAATAAATGAGTAATTTTTTGGACAAGACTTATTTTTTCATGGGCAAGGGATGCCATCAGTCAAGGGCACCAAATGGTCTAGGACCGCTATTGGGTTTTATGATATATTGGACAACTGTTATGAGTTAGACTGGTAGATCCAACGATTTGTGGTTCATTAATAATTTCTGTGACTGTGCCTGCGGTTCCTGAATATGAGCTGTGGCTCTTGAAGGTCTCAATAGTCTGCTCCAAAAGAAAATGAGCCTTTTGGTCATTTATAAGTGCTCAGCCCTGTGGCGGCAGTAAAGCGCCATGAGGTGTTTTTCAGAAAAGATTACGCCATGGCGGGAAGCCTCGCTGTTTAATATTTGTTACAAGCTGCTCCAAAAGGTGGCTGTCCTTCACAGTCTCAATGAACCATCTGGTGATCTGATCTTCAGCTCTAAAAGCCAGAAGCTAGACCTCTTCATCACTCCAGTTTACCATCTCAGCTGATACAGTTTATAAATGCTAAATGAATTCTGCGTGTTAATTTCAATTTTAGATACTATTGCTGGTCAGGGCTCAGCGCACATTCTACACATCATCACGACACCACCTTCTTTTGCGACAAGGCGTGATCTTCATTCATAAGTCTAGTGTTGCAGCAATATTGCAGTAATATTATTACCAAACATGTCGGAACGAATACTGAAAAAATTCACACCTCAGCATTCTGCCATGCCGCATTCATAACATGCACGGTGCTGGGAGTATTATATTAAAATGTCGCCAAGGTATGTGTTTTGAAAATACTATTTCAGATGCTCTCACATTTGGTAGGAGAGATATTCTGATGTTTTTTTTGTTTTTGTTTTTTTTTGTTGACTGTTGCTCGACAGACAGCCAATAACATGTAACAAGTATCCTTCATGGAGACGAAGAATATGGATCATTTAGAGAAACCAATTAATCTAACTTTTTCTTGTTTTTTTGGGGGGGGGGATTAAGTGTGGAAAACTGGAGCGAACCCAAGTATGCACTAAGACCCTGGGTAGGTAATTGACTGTAAGCAGCCTCTCCTGATCTCTTCCAGTCTCTCAAATTGTTCTCTTTACTTATTTACTTTTCTTAGCTTTTTTCTTAGTTAATTTACAACCCCATATCAGAAAAAGTTCACATAGAATGACAAATGCAAATACTAAAAAGAAAGCACTGAACAATGTACTGTACAATATGAACATATATGAACATCCTTTCCTGGTATTCAGACCTGCAACACATTCCTAAATGAGTTGGGATAGGAGCAATTTAGGTCTAGCAATCAGTTAAATAGGTTAAATGCTGATGTTAATTTAAACACATGATGTCAACAGGTGATTGTAATTATGATTTGTCCTATACTAGTCCTATAGGAGCAAAGATGGGCCGAGGATCACCAGTTTGCCATCAAATAAGTGAGAAAATTATTAAAATGTTTAAAACAATGTTCCTCAAAGAAAGATTGGAAGAAGTTTGGATATTTTGCCTTCAGTAGTGCATAACAAAATTAAAGTATTTCAGGACAAACAATGATCTCCAATCCCTCAGGCAGCGCTGCATCAAGAATCGTCCTTCATCTGTAAGCAGTATCACCACACGAGCTCAACTCATTCTCATTGGTCTGTGACCAGTGATGATGACAGAGATCAGTGTATTCACATTGGTCTTTGCCGGTAATCACACTCTTAAAAGGACTGTGCTCAAAGAAGCCATTGTCTTTCCATGCCTATTGGGCGATGGGGACGCCCAAATCTTTGCTAGCAAAATCTCCCCTTTTGGTTCCAACCTGCAGGCCAGGACAGTACCGCTTTCCTAAACCTCCGGAGCATTATTACCCGACCTCCCGTTTCTGCAGACAGAAGGTCTGCTTTGGGTCTGCGCTATACAAAGATAGCTCTCTATAGACAGGATCAACTGAAGTCACTGCCTGCATCTGAGCAAATTCTTTTCAAATCAGTGGTGAACTGAAGTTCCTCAACGCACTTGCCCTGTTTGGATTGTTCCTCCTTCTCCCTTCATCGTTCGCCTTGGACCAGCAGTATGGATGAAGTTATCACCAGTAGGATAAATTTAGTTTGTCTTAGTAGGGTGTAGGCCTCTCTAGGAGGTTTTAAAACACAAGTTCATACTTGTGTGACATGGTTTAGTTGATTCTTCTGTAATTGTTAAATCACCATTTGCTTATTGGCTGTAGCATCGCCGCATGCTAGTTTGAGCTGTTGTATGTTTGTTTCTGTGTTCACTGGTTCTTGCTAAAGCGTTATAATATCTCTTCTTTTGATATCCATTCATTTTGTTGGTATGATGTGGTTACATGACTTGTTATGGGTGAATACTATTCACCCCGTGTCCTGACTCCAGATCATCCCCCTGCGGACTCTCTCCAACACATAAAGTTATTATTCATGATTACACCTGTTGACGTCAACCACACAAATTGCATCCACATTGTGCAGATCCACATCATAACATGAGCAACATGTAAACTGGGACTTTGCTCTCAATTGGGGGCAGGCCCTTAGTTTGATTACTCCAAAAAGCTTGATTTAGATTTGCATGTAAATGTACTGAGTGTTAGCAAACCATGGTTTGACCTTTGAGGAACAATTATCAGCTAAGCTTCAGAAAGGAAGCTGATGTTTGCACCTCAGAATCGTCAGAGGTCCATTACCTGGAAAACTACTTTGAAATTTAAAAATTATTTTAAATCTAGCTTTGTAATTATAACACTTGCTGGTGAGACTAGTCTTATCTTCTGGCTTTTCCCTTTGGGGGCCATAGCCAATCATATCTCTCCACTTAGTCCTATCCTCTTCGTACACACATGTATTCTGTCTTGCTGTTACTAATTTTCATTCCTCTCCTTTCCAGTGCATACCTCCATCTATCTAGTTTTTCCTCCACCTCCACTCTGCTCTCATTGCAAATATCAATGTCATCTGCAAACTTCATCTGATCTTCAATGCAGTCCCACCTCCACTTTGAATTTGGAGCGCAGAGACCGCGAGAGTTCATATGATAAAAGCTTTTCTGAAAGATAAAATGGCCCAAGACCATTAAGACACTTGAAAACCATTCAACTAAAAAATGGGGAGCCGATGCAGTTATTCTAAGTGCTCCTACCTTCTGGTCTTTGTCAGGACATGAGCTGCTGAATATTTTAAAAGCCTGTAAACTTGTGGTAGTCTTTTTGGGAAGACCGGGGGGGTTGGGCAGCGGCAGCGCCGAACAGACTAAGAGCTCAAAATCAGATGAGACGACTCGCTGGATTTAAGCATACTGCTATGCGGATGAGAATAAATTATCAAGGAGTAACTCATAGCAAAGAGGGAAACCGTGGTGCCCAATACCTGTCTGCCTGCGGCGTGTGGCATCCGGAAGACTCTAGCCCCGGTGTGGAGTCTTGCTGCGGCCAGTAGGACGTCAGAGTCCGGTCTTGTTTGGTAATGCTGGGTGGTAAACTCTGCCAGATAATAACAACAAATAATGTTAACTACCTCAGTTATGCTGATGACACTCAACTTTATATCTCAATGTCACCGAGTGATGTTGAACCTGTTCAAATCCTTAATAATTGCATTGAGCAAATTAACAGCTGGATGTCCCATAATTTCCTCCAACTGAACAAAACAAACTAAAACCGAAGTACTTATCTTTGAACCCAAAAAAAGGTCGATTAAATATCAGTACACAGCTTCAGTTGGTCCATCTAGAAACTACTGACGAGGAAATCTAGGTTTAATAATGGACTCAGACCTAAACCTCCAGGGTCACTGACAAGGCAATAACAAGGTCAGCTTTCTATCACCTAAGGAACATTTCTAGGATTAAACGAATGATGTCACAAGGAGACCTTAAAAAACTGATCCATGCATTTATCTTTAGTTGGATTGATTACTGCAAAAGCATCCTCACAGGTCCCTATTGCACACATCCCAACTCTAGTCTACTAATCATCCCTAGAATCAGAACCAAACATGGTGAAGCAGCTTTTAGTTTCTATGCTCCCCTCATCTGGAACAAACTTCCTGATGAATGCAAAGCTGCTGAAACACTGAGCTGCTTTAAATCAAAACTAAAAACTCATCTATTTAGAACGGCCTTTGAGTAAATGATTAATAATAGCTAGAATGTCATATGGTTTAATGCGTCATATGTTCTGTGTCTATAATATTGCATTTTAATCATGTAAAGCACCTTGACTTGCCATTTTGTTGAAAGTGTGCTATACAACTAAAGTTACCTTGCTTACCTGTAGGGAGAAAGGACAAACCACTGAACTGTTAAACTGCAGCACCAGAATGTCTTTCAGTTGTAAAGAGAAATCAATGGGTTATTTGTTTAAGTGCCACTGACTTCAGCATCTAAAATTTCAATGAGGGCAGAAATGGATCTATGTTACCAAATTAGATTTAAATGGACCAAACACTAAATATACTACCTCGGGGGTTCAGTTTAATCTGCTCCTGAAAAATACTGTAGAACAAGCTCTGGCTAAGACTCAGCTAAGGGGAAGACTTAATGCTCTGGAACCAAAACCAGCAGAGGACATCATTAAGAGGCACTGGCCATATCTGCATCTCCAGAGTGGGCCGGCTCGGCTGGAGTGAAGCACACACCAGACACAGCCGTTGGTAATGGGCTGTTTGAAGAGACAATAAATACAGTTGTTTCTAAAGCAAGTAAATTATATATTAATGCACTGTGTGTCTGCAAACAATTTCTGCTGCAAAAATTTCATAGAATATGAGTTCTTTACACCATGGTGTAACGTGTTTGACGAACAAAAGCAGACTGTCCTCCACTGTGGAACAGGAGAAGAACTTGTGCTCCTTGCAAGATGATTCTGCTCATCTGCGAGAGTCTCCAAGAAGTGGTGCACCATTTCAGTGAAGAAACATGAGTGCTATTCAGATGAGTGCTAAAGTCTATGTCATTTGGTATTATCAAAAGAAATTGAGGTTGCGTTGAATTAAATAATTATCATAAGTAATTCAATGCATGTTCAAGCAGAGACAAAATGGAGCCAATTTCCAGTTTAACATTTATTTTGAACAGATTAACAAATTGTTATACAGTCATATGGGTGAGACGGGCTGCACGGTGGCGCAGTGGTTAGCGCTGTTGCCTTGCAGCAAGAAGGTCATGGGTTCGTATACCGGCCCAGGGTCTTTCTGCATGGAGTTTGCATGTTCTCCCCGTGTATGCGTGGGTTCTCTCCGGGTACTCCGGCTTCCTCCCACAGTCCAAAAACATGCATGATAGGTGAATTGATCACTCTAAATTGTCCCTAGGAATGAATGTGAGTGTGAATGGTTGTCTGTCTCTCTGTGTTGGCCCTGCAACAGACTGGCGTCCTGTTCAGAGTGTACCCTGCCTAACGCCTGATAATTGCTGGGATAGGCTCCAGCTGCCCCGTGACCCTGAATTGGATAAGCGGTTAAGAAGATGGATGGATGGATGGATGAGACGTCTTTTCTTAAAAGCTCCTTCTGAGTTTTATGGTATGGCAACACCCTAAATCTACAGACATCCTGTTTTTTACAGCTTGCAATAAAACTCACCCCAGAGTTTTATGACTTAAAAGCTTACCTGCATAAACAATAGTGACAGACCCATTTTTATAACCATGCAAACTATATAAACAGTCTTTTACCTTCTGAATAATAAAAGTTTAAACCTTATGCAGAATTACACCACAGTTGTCTAGACTCTATGACTAACCTATGAGTTGCTGTCCAGGGGTGGATTGGAGAAGATCCGGGGCGAAACCCAGATGACTGATGGATTCTGTTTTTTTCTTTTTTTAGCATGTGCAAAAAAAACGTTGCTTTGAATGATATAGCATCCCAACTTAAAAACTCTTATCACCTTAATGCAGACAAAAAGACTAGACTACACATAAACATTTATATAATTTAATTGATGAAGAAAAACAACACTATCAACCAACAGTATTAACTATCAATAACATAAGGCGTCTCTCCACTAGTACCTTTTGCCGTGCCGTAATGTACCGTACTAACGGCTACACAGCTCGACACGGTATGACTTGTTTTGTGTTGCTTCACAGTTGCAACAAACCAGAGTGTCTGAAGTGAGCAGGTCTGTCATATGGTGGTCAGCCCCAGAGTGCGTAGCGGGAAGCAAACAAAGGCTCAGAGAAGATGAAGAACAATGGTGACCCCCCAAACGATCATGAGCTTTTTGCTCAGTTTGTGGCTTTTTGTAGTTCCACGTCGAAGATAAAACCTCTCTCATCGAAGAATAAAGACCCCGGAAAAGCTACACGCTGCAAGGAAAAACATGGTGGAGTACAAAGGAGTGTGGGAAACCCTGCAGGAGTTTGACGCTACAGACAGGACCGGGCAGCTTGTGTGGGTAAGCCGATGCTAATATAAGCCCGGTGTGGTGAGCTATAAATATGCTCTCTGGGTATCTATTTATTCACTAAAGCCTAGCGTAAAAGCGACTGTTAACCAGTTGGCTTTATTAGTAAGTTTTCTGTGTGTGCGTGTTTCGGATGACTGCTCTGTGAACTCGTCACAGCCGACCGTCGGTTTGGTCGTTTAACCGGACCCTGCAGTGTTCGGAGGTTGTTGTTCTAGGTTTCACCGAAGCTCTTTGGCTGCAGAACTTCTGGACATCAGAATAAACATTCATCTACACGTGCAGCAAACTACATCCAGCACTGGAGCAACACAGCTTTTTGCCTCTGTGTCCCCTTAAAGAAAGGAGGCTCCAATTCTCTGTGGAAGCTAGACATGACAGAACATGACTGTTTTTTAGATTTGATATCCCATATTTCATTAGTATCAGTTCATATGCATAATGTAGCAAAAGCCTGAGACTGCTACAGTTTGAATCATGTGGTATAACTGTCCAAAATCTGTTTTGTGGTCTCATTGCTTTTAAAGCTGTGGCACCATGGGTGCCGTCAGGGGTGGGGGGGTGGGGGGGTTAGGACGATTCTGAGGGCCCGGCACAGACAGGGGGACTTTGAGGGCTATCAATATGTATTGTCGTATGTACGTTTTTTAAATGAATAATTTCATTTGATCTGTTAAAATAAGCTTATTATATATGGTTGGGATTTGATGTAAAAAAAATCAGAGTTATGTATGATATTATTTCACCCCTCTCCCTTACTGAATGGTAGCCCTAAACCTACACTTAAACATTAGAATGTCCAAGGCTTTCTATTTTGACCCTTTTGCAATATGCATATTAAATAACTTTGTCAAATTAAGTACTGATGCCTTGTTGGTCCCTGACTTTTCCTAAAACTATGTGAATTTTAATAAAACTATTTTGAATATTTATCATGTGAATAATAATATGATCATGTCAACAAAGGATTTTGCGCTGTTTCAACTTAGTTTGCAAACATTCTGGATCAGATAATATGAAAGTATTCTGTGAAGGGTGGGTGGCAGAGATGGATCATACTGTATTTGACAACATAGGGGATCGTGTAGTAACACAATTCCACATCATCTTCAAGAGATGCACTGAAAGCTACAAAACAGCTCAAAGTAGTTTGTACAGTAGCTGGCAGATGATTTCTATCAGAGGTTCTGCCTGCAAGGAGTTGAGTATAGATTTACTTTTTTATTACAGGTAAAATATTTAAGTCTTCTCTGGTTTTAGTATCTTTAGTTATAATCATTCCAAAAGATTTTAACCTCATTTTAACAGGAATCCCATATAAGTCAGTTTGGTCCATATCATGTATTGTCATAAGTTCACATTTTTTTAATGTAAATAGAATCCCAATGTTTTACAAATATTCCAATTTTGTTATTATTATCAAAGGGTTCTGGACAGTTTTTTTAGCGATATAGCTAATAAGCTAATAAGCTAATAGCTAATAAGAAAAGGGACAGCCCTGCCGGATTCCACGATTGATAGTGAATCCTTTAGGTGTTCCTTGGGGGAGAGAAACCGAGCTATTAATATCCTTATACATTATATGTATCGCTTTAATAAACTCTGTACAGAATCCAAAATATTCTGACGTTTTTATAATACATGTATGTTCAACAGAACCAAATGCTACGTAAAGATCCAAAAATTAAAATGGATCCCTTATCTTCAATCAAATAATTATAATCTACTAAATCAAAGACTGATCTCATTTTATTATGTATATACCGATCTTTTATAAATCCTGATTGTGTTTTACCATCTGTCCAATACCACTTTTCAAACAATTTGCAAAAATAAGAGTGAATAATTTGTAATCCACTAGTGCAAGCCCAAAATAATGAATTTAAGGTGGTCTAGCAGTACAGAAGCAGTTATATATGATTCACATAAAGTCTGATTGACTTAAATATATGAGAATGATAGTAAAAATAACATAAAGTGCATGATTTTATGTAAATTAAAGTGTTGGGGTAGTAGTGTTGGGGGCCCTGCCATTATTCTTGTCATGGGGCCCAAAATTCTTAGCAGCGCCCCTGATTTCCAGACTCAAACTAAGCGCTGAGTCGTCTAGGGAGGAACCAAAAGCAGGAAACTAGGAGGATGAATCCAGACGGTATGAGGGGTGAGTATTGAGATTAATAGAGTGGTGAAACATTATATAAGAGACGGCGACTTAACTCCGAGCGTCGATTTTGGGTCAGGCCTGGCAGAACCTCGGCCTGGTGGGATATGTTTCTCCAACAATGTGTTGTGCCAGAGGAATGGCGAGAAAACTTTGGGATGTCCCAGTCAGCTCTGGTCCAGCTCAGCGAATGATTGCGTCCGTATTTGGAGAAGCAGAAGACGACGATGAGAGCTGCTGTGGATGTCTTCAAAAAGGTCGCGTGTGCACTATATTACTTGTGTGATGAGGGAAGACAACGAAAAACAGCTAATGCTTTTGGACGGTCGAGGCAATCAGTTTCCGTTTTTGTCCAAGATGTTTGTAGAGCTATTACTTATTATCTGGGTCCAGTCTACATAAAGCTCCCAAGAACAGAAACTGAAGTCCAGGATCTTGTGGCTAATTTCTATTCGTGCCATGGCATGCCACAGTGTTTGGGGGCAATTGACTGCACACACATCGATATAAAGCAACCGGCATGCGAATCAACTAATTTTCTTAATATAAAGGGCAGATATTCTTATAATGTACAAGCAGTGTGTGATTACAAGTACTGTTTTATTGATGTTGTTGTGAAATGGCCTGGTAGTGTACATGATGCGCATATCTTCGCAAATTCCATTATATGCACAGAGCTAAAAGTTGGAACTATACCTCCCTGTCCAGCTGTTGGAAGAGGACGGCCCTGTTCCTGTGTTTCTTTACAGGGACCCTGCTTACCCACTGACGCCATATCTCATTAAAGAGTACCCCAACGGTGGGGCCACCCCACAAGAGCAGTATTATGGATTTTCACTTGGCAAGGCTCGTATGGTTATCGAGTGTGCTTTTGGAAGCTTGAAAGCACGGTTTGGAGTACTGCGATGGACATTAACAAGAATGACTTGCCACATGTTATCTACGCTTGCTTTGTTCTACACAACTACTGTGAAACCATGAAAGAAGGATTAAGTGAACAATCCGTCACTGCTGCAGTCGAATACGACAAACATTTTCAGCCACCAAGTAGGCCTGCATCTGTTGCAAGGATGGACAATGAAAGTGAAGGCAAAAGAGTGAGATGTGTTCTGACTTAATTCCTTGACCCGTAATTCCTTACAGTGGTTTTTTAAACAGTTGTGTGACCCGTGTTCTCCAAAGCCATTTTAATTAAAGATTTGATACTTTAACCTATCTCTGTTGTAATTTTTTTTTAAGGAATTCAGCATCTATCCTAAATTGACAATAAAAATAATCAGCGTGTTTATCCATTATTCGTTTAGAAATAAAAAATATATATAATCAGGCTCTGCTTACAGAAATACGAAATAAGCACATAAACCATGAGGTCTCAAGTATGCTGCCTTTATGTGGTATGGGAAACACGATGTTTTCCACTTGTCAAGTGGAAATTACCAGTGCGTCATGTAGGTGTGTGCGATTTGACGATTTAAGACCGTGAAGCGATCTACACGTGTGACGATCTGTCCTTTTTGAGAGATCGTTTGATCCTAATTCACAGTTCTGCTGCTGTATTTCTCCCTGTGGCTGCGATGAAACTCCTCCGCTCTCACCCTTCTCTAAGCGAATTACCTCGACTCCCTCCCCCTTTGCATGACCGCAACCTGTAAACAAACATGGCGTTGCCGCGACTGAGAGCGTAAATGAAGTTTTCGTTCCGAAGTCAAAGTCCTCATCCGTTGAATGGAACTGTTTTGGTTTTTTACCAGACGACAAAGAGCTACAAACGTCATTTTCAAAGTTTGCTAGGAAAGCATCAAGTCAAGTGACGCAACACCTTAAACTTGTTTAATCAGTTGAAGAGAAGATATCTCAAACAATACAAAGAGCCGTCTGGCAGCTAAAGCTATAAAGCCGACTGCAGCAGCAGTTGCTAGCGCTTCTTCTTCTTCAGCAAGCGCTAGAATTTTTATTTATAAAACATACCCCCTACGACACAGACAGCAAACTATGCGCGCTACCAATTGCCTTTTTTCCCCAAACACCACCATTCCACACATGTATGCTGAATGCACAGAGAGTTGCAGGGAATATTAACAACATGTTTGGATGGATGGAAGAATAAGTCTACCTTCATTATCTTATGTAGCAGCAGCACTTTGTAAACCGTTGTGTTTTTACACTACATTGTTATCACTTACGTTTTTATTAGGTTACGTTTTTATTAGGCAGCTTTATGTGTGCCTATTTATAATATCAGCATTCTGTAAAAACATTTGAACAGTTAAAGCTGCATTTACCCCGTTGTATTAGGATTATTAATTGCCGTATTATAAACTGCACAATACATTTTGCACATATTTGCAGCTTCATGTTAGTCTTTTATTTTAAAAGATTAGATTTTATTCTATTTTCTGAATATCATATTTTTAAACTAAAGTAAGTTAATGTTTGATTTCTGTTTTAGTAGAGAAGTCAAGATTAAAATTTTATATAATACATTTAAATATGTTTATGATTTAGATGTATTTTCCATTGAGGTTATTTGAAAAATTAATAATATGTATATATATATATATATATATAATATATATAAAGTGTATGTATAGTTTCATTCAGAACTTTCTGTGCATTTCTATGATCTTTGGCGTGGGAAAAACATATCAGTATTTTAGTCCTGTTTTGGTTATCCCTAATTTGAATGAATTTATTTATTGTATGTTTTTTATGTATGTATGTTCTTTAATGTGTAATTTAAGATTTTTTGGTGATCATTTAAAAAAATCGTGATAAAATTGAAATCGTGATAATATAATTGAAATATAGTGATTTTCTATTTTTGCCATATCACCCACCTTTCTTTACTTGGGTAAAACTGTATTTTAATAAACGACACCAAGTGTTAAAGGCAACGTTATTAAGGTTATGTATGCCTCAGCAGTATGTAGGTTACAACCAATTAATAGTAGCAGAGAACTTTTAACAATGCAACGCTTGAATTCCAGGATTATTTCTCTTCTGTCCGCCATCTTGAAAGGTCAAAGTTGAACTCACATAGGCGAAACTGCTATCATAATCAAAAAATTCCAGTGGTAAGTACAACGCGAGTGGGTGTTAACATGCAATTGCGTTGTTGGTTTATGGTATTTACAATAATTACGATAGCACTTGAAGGCAGCGTCATTTTTGGGTCAGAGCACGTAACCGTTCAACACAACAGTTTCGTTCCCACAGATATCAGGCAGATGTTACGTCAAACTTCCATAACTTATATTAACATCTTCATAAGTCGTGCGAATTTTACACAATACATCAATTGACTTAGCATGTATATCAGGGCATTAATATTAAGCGTTGAGACCTCATGGGTTTCTGGTTATATTTTGGAAACGTGTTTCATTAGCATGGACCACGCCTACGGAGATTAGATTAGTTTTGATTAGTTCATTTATTGACAAAGGTTAGAGAGATGATGTGTCTGGAAGGATGCACTGATGTAGGCTTGTTGACTCTGTGTGGGGGTGCAGTCTTCGGAAGTCGGTCTTTTTCTCGAGCCTGCTCAGGACCCCCCCAGACAAAGAACCTGAAAGAAACGGATATTAGAGCTAGAGTTTGAAAGAGCATATAAGCAGATGAAGGGATGAGGGGATGAAGGGATGAGGGAGGGGATGAAAGGATGAGGGGATGAGGGAGGGGTTGAGAGAGGGGATGACGGAGGAGATGAAGGGATGAGGGGATGAGGGAGGGGATGAAGGGATGAGGGGATGAGGGAGGGGATGAAGGGATGAGAGGATGAGGGAGGGGATGGAAGGGATGAGGGGATGAGAGAGGGAATGACGGAGGAGATGAAGGGACGATGGGATGAAAAGGATGAAGGGATGAGGGAGGGGATGAAGGGATGAGGGAGGGGATGAAGGGTTGAGGGATGAAGGGATGAAGGGATGAGGGAGCGGATGAAGGGATTAGGGAATAGTAAAATGGGGATGTAATACTGAGACGAGATAAAGGATCAGCGGGAGGGAGGGTGGGGTTTACGAGACCACAGTCTGAGCGACGCTGATGGCTAGGTGCTCGGGTTTAAATAGATCACAGAGTAATTAGGAATGGAATTCAGGTGTGAGATGCCAGGTGAGTCGGAATCCGGTAGATTAGTGAGAGAATACTGAATATGAGGTGTGGTCCAGCTCGAGAAACCTACGTTAACATATTAACTTACATTTCATTAGCATGGACCACGCCTACGGAGATTAGATTAGTTTTGATTAGTTCATTTATTGACAAAGGTTAGATAGATGATGTGTCTAGGGTGGGGAAGGATTGCACAGATGGTAGGCGTTAGGTTTAGGAGTTCATGTATGTAATATGGTAATAGATCATGACGTGATCTAGTGAAGTCCATTATCGTCTTGTCTTAGATCGCGATTGGTGCTTCTGTGGCGTCTTCTACAGTGGACATCGACAGCTCGCAGAAGTTTGGGGGGCTCACACATCAACAATCTGAACGTTCAGCATTACATCAAAGATACATTATTTAACAAAGCAAGGAATGAGCATGGTGCAGATCGTCGAGATTATTTTGAATGTAAGAACGGTATGCTGAGGATGACAAACGACCTAGGATTTGAATAGTCTTGTCGGAAATGCCTAACTGAGAAGCTGAAGTGCCTGCGCCCATGCGGATGGAGTAGATTGAATAATTATCAGGGTTTTTGCCAGATCTAAACGGGATTGATTAGAGGAGGAGAGTAACCGTAACAGATTGTGTGGATGCAGCGGGTAAGGAGGTCAGAGGTTATAGGAATCGGTGATTAGGTTAAGGTGTTTCTTGATTCTTAAGACCTTTGAGCAGCATGGATAGGTGGCTAACGGAGAGAGCTGGACGGGAGTTGGCGGTAGCCAGTTTAATGAAGAAATTAATGCCAGAAAGGTATGATTGAATAGTAGAAACGCGGATTTATAGGATTGGATGTGGACAGGTAATGAAGAGGCGAATAGAAGACGGGATGAGTGAAGGGAATGGAAGGTTATTCGTTCCATAGAAACTTTTGAAAAACTGTTCCATCTTGAAAGATAAGATGAGAGAGTTCTAGGAGCAATGCTGTTGAGGATAGCGTTCTGAGAAATGATGGAGAGGTCTTGAAGCTGTGTAGTTTGTTGTAGATGGTTGCTGAAAACAGTGGGATCGGAGTTGGATGAGGATCTGCGTCTGGAGCCAAGGACCTGAATTTCTGGAAAGAGAGGCGAGAGAGTGAATCAGCGATGGAATTCCGATGGTTAGATACATGAGCAGCACGGAGAATGAAATGAAGTTTGGCTGGCGCCCGAGTGAGTCTTCGAATGAACTGCATGATGAAGGTTGATGAAGTTGAACGTGATCGGCCTTTGTTTATGATCTCAACAACATCAGAGTTATCTGAATGAATAAGGATACAGTGTTGAGACCATTCGTGCCCCCAAAGTAAGGCTGTAATTACAACAGGATAGATTTCATAATGAGCGGATGAGAGAGAGGCTGACTGGAGCTGCAAACGTTCGAACTCGGAGGGCCATGTTGAAGCAAACCACCTTCCATTGTAGAAACCGCCAAAGCTTGTAGAGGGTGCTGCGTCAGTAAATAGCTGGATGTCATCTGGATAAGAAATGAAGTCATTATAGAAGAATGAAACACCGTTTCAAGATGAAATAAATTCTTGCCAGAGGCGCATTTCCATCCGGCAAGGTTCTTCAATGGCAAGACGACCATGAAGCGAAGGGATGTTTGCTGCGGTTGAAGGAAGGTGGGAAATGAAAGATCTCCCCTGCGGAATGATTCACATTGCATAGTTGAGATGACCTAAAAGAGACAGAATCTGTTGTTTGGAGCAATAGTTGGCTAAGATGAAGTTAGAAAGAATCATAGAGATTCGGTGAACCTTCTCGAGTGGCAGAGAAGCTTGAAAAGTGGAAGAATTGAGAGTAATACCCAGGAATTCTAGAGAAGTATGAGAACCTATAGTCTTCTCTTCCGACAGGGGAACTCCGATGTTGGAGAATGCTTCGGTTAGGTTACGGAGGCCGAGAAAAGAAGGAGATGAGGCAGGGGTGATGACAAGAAAATCATCGAGGAGATGAAGGACGTAAGGGAGGCGGTAAGTGTTAAGGAGAATCCAACACAAAGCCTCGGAAAGGGAGTCGAAGATCCGGGGGCTACTTCTGCAACCAAAGGTAAGTCTGACTGCGAAGTAATAAGCTCCTTTCCAAAAGACCCCAAAGAAACGCCAAAAGTCTGGATGAAGGGGAAGGACCTTGAAGGCACTAGTAATGTCTGCTTTAGAAAGCCTTGCATTACGACCTGCTAAACGGATGAGTCGAATAGCATGATCTATAGTGACGTACTGCATTGAGAAATCAGAAAATGGTATAAGGCTATTGATGCTGTGGACAGAGGAATTGTGAGGTGCCGACAGGTCGATAATCAGTCTTTTCTTTCCCGAGTATTTGCGGGTTGCTACCCCAAGGGGGCTGATTCGAAAAACTGCAAAAGGGGAGCGAGCGAAAGGACCAATCATGAAACCCTCCTTAACCTCTTTAAGGAGTAAAGAATCGACTGTATCGAGATCAGAAAGGGCAGATAAAAGGTTAGAACACGAAGTTGAGGAATCAGGAAAAACTTCAATGCCTGGGTGGAACCCGTGTGTGAAACCCTTAACCAAGAAATTGACAAATTCCCTATCGAGGTGGCTGGCCAAAGCAGAGATCAGAGCGCTCACCTTGATGGGAGTGACGAGGTGCTGTATCAGTCAATCTGCTTTGGAAGTGGGGTTATGGGGGCAGGTGTTCCGAGCATGTGCCCC
This sequence comes from Apricaphanius iberus, assembly GCA_028564705.1. Lineage (NCBI taxonomy): Eukaryota > Metazoa > Chordata > Actinopteri > Cyprinodontiformes > Aphaniidae > Apricaphanius > Apricaphanius iberus. Next base: position 457,479 of record JAPXFQ010001371.1, on the reverse strand, counting down.
TCCGCAGAAGGAGCAGCTATGCAAGAGCCTGCAGCTAGAGGCTGAGCAACCGAGGTCATTGAAATTGTTGCACACCATCCTACCACCCTAGTAAAGGATGGGACGGCCGCGCTTATCCACAACCCCCGGAGACTGGTGCATTTGGTTTAGATTGTTGTGGCAGAGATTTAGGAATCATTGGAGGGGGAGGGGCAGCTGAGGACAAACGGTTGGGGTCTGATGAGCTGTGTGCCGATGATAGCCGAGGACGGAGAGGAGTAACAAGTGTACATGCAGTAGCAGGGTGGGAGGGAGCGCTGCAGAGGCTGCAATATAGGGATGCATGAGCTGCAAAGATGCGGCAATATAACTCTGAGTCTAGACAACCCCAGTATGTACCTTGGTTGAATTGGGCCAGACGACCCGCTGCCTGGGATGAAAAAAGAACATGATATCGGTAAAACCCTGTTCCTCCAAATCTAAGGGCCATGTCAAGGACAATAGATAAATAATCATCTAATTCAGTCTGCCGGTCTGGAAATACTGAGCAAATGATGTCCCTATAAAGGGAGAATGCAAAAGCGAACTCTGTGGGGTCAGATCTTTGGAGCTGGAGCTAAGAGCTGAACCTAGCTGCATCGGCCCCATACCGGTCTGCACCTCCCGGGGCTGACCTGAGAGACCTAGAGAAGGAGAGCCAAATCGATGTAATTACCGTTCAAAATTTGTTGTCGGAGAGCGGGTGAAACTGGGGAAGGGCGATTGATGGAAGAGGGTGGCCGAATGGGGGGTACTGCTGTGGAAAGAGTGTAATGGTTAGAAGCTGGTGTGTGAATAGATGAAGATGGCAACTGAGACGGCGGACCAGTAGAATTTTGAGGTAATGCAGCAATAGGTTGTTGGACATTTGAGCCTGTTAGTAATATTGAAGGGTTAGAAGGGGTTCCTGGAGCATGGGTGGAAGCCTGAGTTTAACCTGTAGGAAACATAGAAGGGGGAATGTGGGGGAAAGGAGTTGATTGATTAAATGAAGATCCGGACTGAGATGCTAAGGAACAGAAAAGATTTGTTACGAATGAGGCAAAATTTGAGGGAAATGAGACGGAAGAAGCTTCCCCGCCAGCAGGGGGAGCTGTGCATGTTGGCCCGGCAGCTGAGGGCTGGGATGTGCTCTGAGAAGAAGTGGCGACTGAGGCTGAAGTAGGAAGTAGATTATGGGAGGAGGAAGTTTTGGTTAACGGTGAAGTAGAGGGAAAAAAAGGAGCTTGAAGAGGCAAGATTTATTAGCAGAACGGCTAAAGGGGATGCCTCTTTCCCTGAGTGAAGATTGCAAGCGGGCTACTGTCCACCCAGAAATGTCCGGACGGTTGGAGACGGAGGCGGAAGAACGACGAACTCTGGGTGACTTCCTCATCCGGAATGAAGCCGGACGGGAACGGGGAGGAGAAGCCCTCCGAGCTGGACTGCCAGAGAGATCGGGAGGAAAGTGCTTAGCTTGTGGCGAACAGGGAGTCTGAAGTGATCGGGACGTAGAGAAGCTTGGAGCCGATCGGCCTGCAGCGCCTACTGAGGACCGCTGAACTCCAGAAGAAGTCCCGGAGCGCGATGAGGACGCACTGCGGGAATGGGAGGAAACTTGGACCGAGCGGCCCGAAGCCAGAGAAGAAAAACGGGGAGGCGAAGCCTTGAGAAAAGAACGAAGGGAGTTAGATGTGCGGGGAGGAGATGGAGAAGGGCGCCGATCTCGAGGCGCGGAAGTCGCTGGAGAGGGATCCGACTGCGCGGAGCCAGATGGAAGAGCTCTGGTTGACTGAGAGGACTGGCTGGAATCCCGATGAGCCGATGGAAGCCTGGCACAGCGAGAGACTTGACGGACCACGGATGGAGGTGATGGTCCAATGATGGAAGTCTCGCTGGAGAAGAGCTCCTCGTCGGATTCGGAAGGATCAAGGGTAAGCACATCCGTGAAAATAGAGCTTGTCTTCGCTAACCAAGGCGGGTTTACGAGACCACAGTCTGAGCGACGCTGATGGCTAGGTGCTCGGGTTTAAATAGATCACAGAGTAATTAGGAATGGAATTCAGGTGTGAGATGCCAGGTGAGTCGGATCCGAGTAGATTAGTGAGAGAATAATGAATATGAGGCGTGGTCCAGCTCACGAACCTAAGTTAACATATTAACTTACATTTTTGTAACTGGTATGTTCAAAATCGCATCAGATTTATTTATGAAGGAACAAGACACGGAATCACAAACCAAGGTTTAATAAAATAAATACAAACAAATGAAAATCCCACATAACCACCGCACACGAACACTGCACACAATTTAAAACAAAACTATTTAGCAATGTAAAAAAGGGTTGGGTTCATATGTGTGTGTAATCGGAATATAGGGAGCTGGGAGAGGAGTGTGGCCAGTAATCAGCCCTGTATGGCTGTACTGGGGTGTAGGGGGAATTAGGGCGTTGTGTCTCTAAATGTAATGGTGTTTGTGGTTGCGGTGGAGGAGTCTGCTGTGAGGTTATGTGCGTTACCAGCACTTCAATGTTCCTGGAAATTCTGTCTATACTCTGTATGAACATTCTGTCCAACTCGTCTTGCCTCTCTTCATGCCGCAGGAAACGCTCATCTTGTAGCTGCAGTCTTTCTTCCTGCCTTTCCAATCTTTCCTCCTGCCGCCGTCTCAGCTCTACATCTCTTTGTGGCGGGGTTAGCTTCTTCCTCAGTTTATGAGGTCTGTGGTTGACCAGCGTTTCGTCTAAACGGCGCTTCCGACTTTCTAAAGACGACTCTTCAAGTTCGGGGTCTCCACTTGAGCTTGACGATGGGACGGGGGAATCTTGGCACGGGACGAGGGGATCTAACTCCGTCAGCTGTCTCGTTTCAATCCCCTCAGCCATGGCAACTGTGGCAGGGCTTCCTCCCCAAATTGTCTCACAGGCATCGAAAAACAGAAACACCACACGTCCGTGCCCACTTCTCTGACCCGTGTCCACAGCCTTTCGGTAACGAATGCAAATGTTTTTCAGCTTCGTTGTGAGGTTGGCTGTTCAAGAATGAAAAGGTTGCATTGATTAGTGGCACGCAAACACTCATGGTTCATGCTTCAATTCAAAATAACAAGTTCAAAAAGAGAAATTACAGAGGCACTCTGAAGTTGAACAATTATTTAAAAAAGGCTTTAATGAAACATCGCAAGGCCTAATAAAAAGCACATGGGCCTACGCGTTGCGGCCATAGCGGTCTTTATCATGAAGCCAGATATGGCTGCAACGCTACTTCTCAAACTAACAAGTTCCTTTGTAGGCTTATCTTTTCATGAACAAAAACATACCTTTTGTTATTTCTTCCTCCTTTTGATGAAAATCCTTTGAAGTCGCAATGGCCTCCTCTGGCGAGGGATAAGACTCCTTGAAGTGTGCAAGAATGTCGCCATATTTTGTCAGGACTGACTCCCAGTCCACATTTTGTAGCATCATGGCAGCTTTGTAGTTGTGAGTCACTTTTAATAACAAGTTGACCTCGTCGTCGGTCCACACCACAAACTCTGTCTTCCTCTGAGCAGTCATTGTTTGCTTCGGACAAGGAGATATTATGAACTGTGCTTAGAGCTTCTTGTTTATATTATGTAGGCGCCGACAGTGACGTAGATTATACGCGTCAATCTGTGTTCTTTTTGTTTTTCCCAGCGCATGCCCAGTACATGCATAGGTCGGCATTGGATTGCGCAATCATGTGACCTTAAACGGACCTTGAAGGGGGTGTAAATGCTCATGTTGAGTGGATAACATTAAGTGTCTGACTCCCCGTATGACCTTATCAGGCTTAGTGTGGACTATGTCTAACCCTAACCCTAAAACCTCCACAATTAATCAAACAACAAAGAAAATTGCACATGGGGTTTATTACTTTGGTAATTTACCTGGTGGTCGCTCTGAAAAAAAGAGACCGCGTGGCACTTATCACTTATCTAGCTTTGGCTAACAAAGAGCTCTGACTTAAATGGCTATGGATTGTTATTAGAAGGGTTAACAAGCTGTGTTCTGCGAGTTGCTCGGAAGCGCATCGGCTCGTGCCTCTCAAATAAGTCAAAGATACACACACAATTAATCAAACACTGCTTGTCTACTAATTAAGAAACCAGTAAATTTACCACAATCATTTAATCAAACTCAGCTTACTCTTTTAAAGAATCATAGTACATTTCAAACACAGATCTGATTCATGAACGTTAAGAGGACATGCATGCATAAAAAAACAAACAAGAATCCAATGTTAAAGAATCCTAATTTACTCCACCCAGACTGAATGAAAATGGAAATCTCTTACTTCGAGGTGTCTGATTGTTTGTTGCGGCAGCGTAAAATCCTTTTAGGGCATAAAAACGCGACGCAAAAAAAGGAAGCGTAAGGAAAAATGAAGGGGAAAAAAAAGGGAAAGCTTCGATGGCCCATCTTAAGGAAGGTTTGCTAGCATGTGGAAGCGTTGCAACACGTATGTCTGGCACCGTGTTAAGGCTTTGGGATAGAGTCTCTTTACAGAGTCCAGAATGAACTCAACACTTCGGAACTACGGAACAAATAGCATCCCTTATTAGTTCAAACAGGGGCGCCACATTTAATTGTCAAATACGGGACGATTCCATATTTTAAGGGAGTGTTGGCAACCCTATATGTACATTTCCAGTCACTTGCTTAGCTTATCTGGCAGCTAACCAAAGGACAACACCACATCTTCATGAAGGCATAAATGTGGGTACATACATAATGGTGTGCATTCTCACAAGCGCAGCCGGAGGTGCTAGTGACGCGGACCACCTCTAAATAAATGGGATTGTGAAGATCCAAAGACCTATGGACCTACAGCTGGAAACCTGTAATGCCTTTGCTAACACATTCATGGTTTATTTCTTCAATTTCAATTTCAATTTATTGTTCATGACAGTTTCCTACGATATAGTCACAGCAAATACATTTTTTTCATGAACAAAGGGAACAGGAAGAAGATTAATCTTATGAAATTTCTCCACATATGTCAAAATTTATCATGAATATCCAGCTGTGTATCCCCTCCACATATTTGGTTAAATCTGATCTCCACTTCCTTTTCTCTCGATCTCTTTCTACCTTATTTCTTCTTTTTATTTTTCTATTTTCATACCTGGCTCCTCGTCATAATGGTTGAATGGTTAGAAGTGTTGAGAATGTATCAATAACAATGTAACCTGTATTTTATAGAATGCCAAAGTGTTCAAAATTATGTAAATAAATAAAATATTATGAAATAAATATCAGCATGAATTAATATTAAGTAAATATTTAATGTGACAATGAAATAGTAAAAAAAGGAATTCTGTTAAAATTCAATGCCCAATATTAACATAATATATTTTAATTTTAGAATATATATTAGTATTATTTTATACATATTTAATTAAATATTTATCCCACTGCCATTTTTTTCATACTATAATTTATTTTGAGTGTTTTTATTTAATATAATCACTTTTTATTCAAAAATCTCTTCTTTTTTTTTTTTTTTACAAAGTTAGGTTTTATTTTTTAATAAGTTTTTTTCATAATGGTGTATTTATTTCGAAATGCCATTTAACATAATGTCTTAGCCAGCCAATCAGAGTTAGCTGTTGGGACCTGGATGCTGATTGGTTGGTGCTTAAACATGATGTTCCTGCAGGAGGAAAATGGCGAGGACCCTCTACAGTGGTTTAATATTGTTATTGAATTTAATGCCTTTAGGATTTTATGTATGGCTTTATAATTCTTATAATACTGGCAGAATATTTGATCACTTTTGTAATGGGGATGTCTGATCCAAACAGCCGGTGCTGCTCCAGTGTTCTAGGTGTAAAGCTGCTCAGGGCGCCATGCCTGTTATTAGACTGGGGAAAGAGACTCAGGTCGGCTGTTTGGTACGATCATTAAAACATTTCAGAAATAACACAGAACACGTTTAAATAATCTCCCTTTAACTGACTGTAGCTAACAACCAACCAGGGCTTCCTCTCCCGTCTCCTCCTAGTTGTGCTGGACAAAACAGAAAAGATAACAGCAGAACTCCGGTGCTACTGTCAGACAGCTGAGAGCTGAACCTGGGATCATTTCAGATTATATCATCCAGACGAATCAAGATGGGTCTCTGAAACGGTTCATGATAAGTTATTCCTCTCAATATGACCTGTTAGAGCAACCAGAGCTGAACAAAGTTCCTGCAGCTCCGACCCTTTACTTAGCATGCTGCTAGCTGCTCACAGAGCCACAACAACGGCTATCCAGGAAGACTAATCTTAGTTCCAGCCAATCAGCGTCCAGGTCTCAACCGCTGATTCTGATTGGCTGACGGACGACTTCAGTTCTTAAATGGCTTTTTGAAATAAATACCATTATGAAAAACCTCATTATGAAATAAAACCTGACTTTGGGAAAAAGAGAGATTGGAATAAAAACTGATGGAATTAAATAAAAATGTCTTGAAATAATTTATATTATTATGAAGTAAATTGCAGTGAAATAAATATTTAAATAAATATATATATATAAATTATACAAATGTATAAACTAAAATAAAAATATTATGAAAAATATTTTAAAAAATGGGCGTTGCATTTGAAATGATTTCAGTTTTTAATAATTTCATTGTCACAATATATTTTTATTCAATATTTATTCATGGTGATATTTATTTCATAATGTTGTATTTATTTATTTAACTTTGAACACTTTGGCGTTCCATAGTATTTTTGAAGATGTAAAATAAATAGGACACAAGTAAAAAAAAAAACCCACTGTACTGTATATATAAATTGAATCACAACCTCTACATGCAAAAAGTACTAGATTGTGAGAAGATGAGAAAAACTGAATATAGATAAAAATAAAAAAAAAGTTTTACTTAAAAAAAAATAAATAACCAAAATATAACATAACGCTGCTTTGGTGAACTGAATTAGCTCTGGACGGGGGGGGGGGGGGGGTCTATCAGGCTCCACTTAAAATTGTGAATATACATTCAAAACGTACAGTACCATGGAGAACTGAGGGTATTAAAAAATTAAAGAGGAACTGCAGGGCGGCAGAAAGAAAATGGAGGAAAAATAAAATTACAATAAATCATCAGATATACATAAAACATCTCAAATTATACAATAACGCTTTAAGAAATTCCAGAAATACATACTTTTCCAGAATCATCTCAGAACATAAAAATAACCCCAAAATTCATTTTTCCACCATTGACAATATTCTAAATCGTAATTCCAATATTTTTCAGAAAACCCCCTCAAACACTCTTTGTGAGGAGTATGCAGACCACTTCAGGGGGAAGGTAGACACCATCAGATGTAATATTTTATCCTCTCAAACAAACATGGTTTTAGACAAATCAGAGTGTCTGCCTTCACCAGAGGAAACACTGGACAGTTTTGTCCTGGTAGAAGCTGGGACCCTTGATAAAGTTTTCTCCTCAGTGAGGCCCACCACAAGCGCTTTGGACCCGATTCCCACCAGGTTTTTTAAGCAATTTTATGGTTCTTTTAAAGATGAGATTTTAAACTTTATGAATTGCTCCCTTCAGACGGGGGTTTTTCCTGCTGCCTTTAAAGCGGCGGTAGTGAGGCCCCTGCTGAAGAAGAGCAATTTAGATTTTAATGATTTAAACAACTACCGACCAGTATCTAACTTACCATTTTTAAGCAAAGTTTTAGAAAAACTAGTTTTTATTCAACTTAATGATTTTATTAACGCTCATAATGTCCTAGAGAAATTTCAGTCTGGTTTTAGGATGAACTACAGCACAGAGACGGCGCTTTTAAAGATTTTAAATGATCTTAGATTAAACCATGACACTAAAAAGGTGACAGTGTTGGTTCTCCTGGATCTAAGCGCTGCCTTTGATACAGTAGACCACACTATTCTTTTAACCCGTTTAAAACAGATCGTCCTCTCTGGTGCTGTTCATAAATGGTTCACATCCTACCTTTTATGGTAAGTTTAGATACCTGTTTCTCTAAGGTCCATAAGATCACATGTGGTGATCCCCATGGTTCAGTTTTAGGCCCAGTGCTTTTTAACCTGTACATGTCCCTCTTGGCAGTGTCATCAGAAGACATGGGGTTAACTTTCACAGTTATGATGATGATACACAGTTGTACATCTCCATGTCTCCTGATGACACACGGCCAATGGATGCACTTTTTAACTGCATTTTAGACATTAAATCCTGGATGGCAAAAACAGAAACTTTAACCAAAACTACAATCATTGTCTTTTAATTCTTCTTTACAAGTGAAGAACCTGGATTTTTGACTCTGAGCTGACTTTTATCCCTCACATTAAAAACATCAACAAAATAGGTTTTTATCACCTAAAGAACATGGCCAGACTCCGCCCCATTCTCTCTCGGGCCTATACGGAGACGCTAATGCAGCTTTTATCAAAAGTAGAATTGATTATTGTAATGCCCTGATTTCTGGTCTTCCCAAAAAGACTACCTCAGGTTTACAGCTTTTACAGAATTCAGCAGCTCGTGTCCTGATGAAGACCAGGAGGAAGGAGCACATTACACCGGTCTTAGAATCACTGCATTGGTCGGCCTCCACGGTGACTGACCAGTTGGTGGGGTGTGGGCTGGTGGGTGGACGTGCTGGGTTCTGTTGCCACCCGGCCATCGGGCGGTAGTAGCAAGGCTGGAGGATGTCGGCCTGGGGATTGGCCGCCCGGGACTTCGGTCTGCTCACGGGCCTGGCGCGGCATGTCCGGGGTACCCGAGTCGGTGGTGCGCCGGGTTCCGGCCTCGGCCCGGGGGTCCTCGGACGCTGGCGGTGCCTGGGGCGTCTCTTATTGGCGGGGAGGCTTTTTACCATCTAGCACAGGCGCTCTTTTTAACGGGGTGCGCTTGGGACGGGAGGGGGGAGGGCGTTGAGGGTGAGGGGGGGCTAAACTCAACCTGGGTGTCTAGTGACATGTGTTTTGTTAGCAGTGTGAATGTTGGGGAGGATTTAGGTATGCCCCTGGCATGGGGGCTGGTGGATTGCCGGGGCCCCCATGGGGCTCGGCGGTACCGCTGCCGTGGGCCCCGACTGGACGTGCTGGGGCCTCCCACCCCTGGTGGATCGGGCCGAACGGGGGTGCCTATTGGAGTCAGCAGGGGAGCTGGCTCCCTGGGGTTGGCAATGGTCACCCCAGTTATTTTCTCCCCATCCCCATGCCTCTGTCCACCTGCTCCTTCATTCTACCATTCACAAGGCCTTGGGACGTGGGCACGTCACTGGGGTGCGGGATGGAGCTTCCGTCTTCGCTACCCGGTGGCGGCCTGGGTCCCGATTTTATTGAGCAATTTAGACACTACACTTGCAACATTTACAGGGAACGCACATGTAGGGACCTGGCGGTGTGGCGCCACAGGCGAGGCCCCCCCGTTGAGGGGGCCTCGCCTGTGGTGCCGGCACCCACTGGTTAAACGCATCTAGACACTGAGGGCCCGGGGGGGGAGATGGGGGTACCCGGCAGTATTCCCATGTCCCCCCCCCTCTGTTTTAAGTGCACATTAGAACAACACGCAACAACACCACATTGAGCTGGGGGAGAGAGGCTGGGGGGTCTTTCCACACCCCTGTTCGTTGGACCATCAGGGGTCGGAGCCCGGATAGAACATCACGCCGTCTGGTCGGGGTCCTGGGCTGGTGGGCTGCTCTTGCCGGTGTGGGGCCTTGGCGGTCTACTTGTCCCCGTCCTGGTGGGCAAAGGGGTCTGTCTCCTGGGTGCAGGGGCAGGGTTCTCTACTGGGGTGTCTGTCCCTGGGCCTGGGAGTATGGAGTATAGTGTACGTATGGGGGGTATGAATGAGGGTATAGCGTCCTTTTTTCGTATGTCCTGTATTTGTAAGAATGTGTACACAAGAAAGGGAGGGTACGTATGAGTGTCTCTGTCTGTCTATGTCTACCTGTCAGGTTGGGTGTTTGGCTGCTCTCTGGCCTGATGCATCTTCTTCCCTCCCCGTCACTCCCCGTCGGTGATGGTTGCTCCTGCCCGCTGGTTGATGATGACTCTCGATGCCTGGGGCTGGGGGTCCCGGTTGCGGCCCGGCTCGGTCCTGGTGCATGTCGGGCGGGTCCTGGGTGGTCCGGTGTGTCGGGCGGCCGCTGTTTCGGGCCGATGTCCTCCTTGGATTGACTGGGGCACCTCTTATGGGGGTGCCGGGTTTGTAGAATAGGTTGGTGCCGTCCGGTGGATCGGTGGGGACCGTGCCTGGCGCCCAATCCTCCTGCCGGTTCCAGGACTTCAGCTGGCTGGTCTGTTCGCCTGGTGGGGCTGTCCGGCATTGGCTGGGCCCCTGATCTTGGCGCCCCACGTGGGGCGGGATCTGGACCCTGGAGCTGGAAGATCTGGATGTCCAGGTGCCGGCTGGGCGCGGCCTGGGGAGGGCGTACATCCGCTGTGGCTCCCTGGCGTGTGGATGTGTGGAGGCGGGCCGGGTTGTTGGCGGTGGGTACTGGTCCGGGGTGGCGGCGGCGTGTGTTGTCCGTCGGTTGGCTGCGGGTCCTCCTTGCCTGCGGCGGCGGCGGGGGACCCTTGTCGGCTGGTCACTGGTTGGGGCCCCGCTGGGGGGTGGGGTGCCCCTGGTCCCCGTGGCCTCCGGTTCCTGGTCCGGGCCCGCCCTGGCGTAGCCGGTTACCGGCGGAGCCCGTGGGCTCGTCACTGCGATCTCTCGGGCCCCAGCATCGCGGCTGGTGGGTGCTCCCCTGGGGCTTCCATCTGTTCCCCTCTTGGCGGGTGATCGACCCTGCGCTGATCCGCCTGTGGACTCTGTACTCTGTGGGACGCTGGATGCATACATCTCTTGCCTCCTCCATGTCTGTGCCGATTCCTGTAGGACGGATTGACGGTTCCTTACACCAGCTATCAATCACTTGCATGGGGAAACCTTATTCCGACCTGCATGCTCGCACACACATAGGTGTGGGGACATAGGTGAGGACGGACATATCTTAAGCTGAGGTTATCATCATTAGTTAGTTGTTCACAGGAGCTTACCAGAAACATTTGTATTATGTTCATTAATCAATGCTTGTGTGTAGTGAATGTGTAATTCTTTGTTTATTCTACCAGATCCGAACTATTGGTTTGGTTCTGTACACTTTGTTGTTTTTGTTTTGTATTACTGTTTCTCTGCCGTCCGGCAGAGGTGGAGGACTGGGATGTTTTCTTGTGTTCTTTATTTGCCTCCCTGTCTTGTGTCATCGGTTCGCCCCTCTGTTGGTCCGGTTTCTTTTCTTCACCTTCTTCCTTTCTCCCTTCTTGTCTCAGTTTAATGTCCATGACGTCAGGAAATTGAACCCACAGTAATCACTAATAAAGATTTTTCATACATATACATCAAGTGGCGTACTACAGCGAAGCTGTAATACTCTGCTTGGGAAAGTAAAACTGTTGGGCTTGTACTTGGTACTCAGACACCAATTCTGAGTAGCATACTGCTAGACAGGACACGTTAAAAAAAAAAAAAAAAAAAAAAGAATCACTACATTGGCTCCCCGTATGTTTTAGGATCCATTTTAAGGTTCTTTTAATGGTTTTTAAGTGTCTTAATGGTCTTGGGCCTTCTTATCTTTAAGAAATGCTTTTACCGTATGAACCCTCTCGGTCTCTGCGCTCCTCTAGCAGCCGTCTCCTTATCATCCCCAAAGTCAGGACACGGACTCATGGTGAGGCGTCTTTTCATTATTACGGCCCTCACCTCTGGAACAGGCTGCCAGAGGACCTCAGGGCCACAGAGAACATTCATGTTTTTAAGGGCAGGATCAAGACTCACCTTTTTAGCTTAGCCTTTAACTAATTATTATTTATTAATATATTTTTTATCACTCAGCATGTTTTACCTGATTTAATTTTTAGTTTAGCTTTTAACTGTTTATTTATTAATCTGCTTTGCATTTTTATTATTTGTTTTACACTTATTGTTTTATACTTTATATACTTTATATTTTATTAACTTTATATTTTAATGTATTTTAATCTTTCTTGCCAGTGTTTCCTCTCTGGGGGGGCCCCCTGCATCGGGGGCGGTGGTCGGCTGTGGCTGCCTGGGTGCCCCCCAGGTAGCGCTTGGGTGGAGGTGGGGGTACCAGCCCTCCCTCCTCTGGGCGCCCTGGGTCGGAGCCTTGGCTGCTGCTGTTGATCTGCTGCTGCTGATGCAGATGGCTCCCATGATGGCATTTCCTGGCTCATCTGTACTCAGCCTGCTTTTTGTAGCTTCTAAGTGTGTGTGTGAGTGAGTATGGCTGATGGGTTGGGTTGGGAGGGGGTTGTATTTGCATTGATGATTTTATTTTTGAAGGGGGGGGGGTTGTGGGGTTATTTTAAATCTGTAAAGCACTTTGAGTAACTTTCTTTGTTTGAAAAGCGCTTTATAAATAAAGTTTGATTTGATTTGATATCTCCAGTGGTCATTGGGTGAGTGGTGGGGTCCCTGAACAACCAGGCATGCAGCAAACACTAACACTTAAGAATAATTTAGAGAGAGACCGATTAAACTAACAATCATGCCTTTGGACTGTGAATATTCTCATTCATCCAGGTCATGGTTATCTCAAGGAAATTTCATCAGAAGCCTCTTGGATAAGAGGTGAAATGTCTTCCAAGACAGATTTCCAAGTCCAGTTGTGTTCGATTGAAATTTCTTTGAGATGCCTTTGGACTGTGGGGGAAGCCAGAGCACCTGGAGGGAACCCACGCATGCACAGAGAGAACATACAAACTTCTTGCAGAAAGATCTGAAGCTGGGATTCAAACCTTGCTCCTTCTTGCTGCAAGGCAACAGTGCTACCAACTGCTCCATTGTGCAGCCCACCGTAAGCAATTTTTCCAGGTAGGTGAAGGTACCATGTGGCAGAGAACACCAATATGCATCAACGTCGGGGAAAACTTGTACATCCAAGTAAAGGAATTCCAAACCAACCTGTACCAGGCCGAGCTGACCCAAGTGTAAAATGGCTAAAAATGCCTTTCTTGAAATCAGAAGAAGTTCCAGGTATGTTGGGACGTATTTATTGCATGATCACAGTGGTTTGCAATGACCCGACCTGAGTTTACCTTTATACTTTAATGTTAGCAGACCATCACTGTATACATTTTTAAAAATTGTATTGCTTCATATGAGGGTTGAGTAGATTTCTAAAACAAATGCCGGTTTGAAGATTGTCCAAATGCTCTTCTGTTGTTTAACCAGCATAGAAAACAAAGTTTAGAAAAGATAATTATACCTAAATGCATTCTGATGAGCGACTCATGATATATTAATCTTTTGTATTTTATTGCAATTAGTGAATGTGATATTATAATGAAAATGTGATCTTGCTTCGTCACTTTTTCCCTGTAGTGGTAGACCAACACAAGATGAGCTGTTGCGATCTCGCGAGAGCTGTGCGTAAGTAAACATGGCAGTATACTGGTAAAACAAACAAACAATATCAGGTAAAACAAAGCAATAAGTTTGAACCAAATGCAGTGAATGTTTCTGTTGCTTTAAACTTACCACTAAATTGTATCTTTCTTCTAAACAACCTGGACGAGGAAACCTTAGATAGCCTTGGAGTGCTAGCTAGACGAATGCTTCAAAAACATCGTTATGGGTAAGCCACGGAAACCTGCATCTGACCAGCCAACAAGCACTCCATCCCAGAAACACACTCGTTTTGAGGCCAGCACATCTGCCAACCCCCCAGATAGAAGCTAGAGCGACGTTCTGGACTCAATAGATAAGACGTTAACCAGCCTAGACGCCCATGTTGCGCTGGTTGAAGTTCTGCACAAAGAAATTCAGGCTCTGAGAGAATCTTTGGAAATCAGCCAACAACAGGTAGCTTCACTCGTTGCAGAAAATCAATCATTGAACGAAGACGTTAAGAGACTCACCGAGGGGATGACGAAGCAATCTGGAGAAAATAAAAGGATTAAGAAGTCGATCTTAGACATCCAGGCCCGATCCACGAGAGACAATCTTGTTTTTCACAAGAAGACGTGGAAACCACCGTCCGACAGTTTATCCAACATCAGCTGAAACTGCCGAGCGACAAAGTAAAAAAAAAAAACTTTTCATCGGGTCCATCGGCTCGGAGGTACAAAACCCAACAAGAGCCGCCTGTGACCAATTGTTGCTAAATTTGAACACTTTAAACAGAAAGAACATGTCGAAGGACGTGGGAAAGAGCTGGGGGGGACAAATTACAGCGTTAATGATTAATTTCCAAAAGAAGTCCTGGACAGAAGATGCGTCTTATTTCCAATTAGAAATAAACATATTAATGAGGGCTGTAAGGCTACAGTTACTGTAGATAAACTGTATGTTAACGGTCAGCTGTTCAGGGACCCTCAGGTTACTCCTTGGCTTTATTAGTCATATTTAACAGAGTCTAGATAGTTGTTTTATCATAACTATAGTTTAAGGAAAGCACAGCTCAGCAGGCTGTTTATGTTTGTAAAGGTGGGTGGGGGTAGGGCTGTGCACTAGGGTGACTGCTTTCTTTTTTCTTTCTTTCCGCATTTGTGTCACCAAATCTCTTTATCACTGTTTTCCTTTTTCTTTCACACACACAGACTTTTGTCATGGCATATTTATGTATTTCCATCATACTGTCATTCTTTACACACCTTTTTACACAGCAAACCAAGACTACACCTTTATTCATCCTTTGCGATAGTAAATGTCTAATGTTTATCTTAGCTCTATGAATTCTGTCAAATTTTTAACATGTAATATTCAAGGATCTGGTTCCAGAGAAAAAAGAATTAAGATTTTCAACCATCTTAAAAGATTGAAGGCAGATGTTGTCTTACTACAGGAGACTCATAAATCAAGCTCAACTGCTAGTGATTTAAAAACACCGGAGTATCCTAATATATTTTCTTCATGCTATAACTCTAGACAACGAGGAGTAGCAATATTAATAAATAAAAATACAAATTTTACAGTAATAGACACAGCTACAGATCCAGAGGGTAGATTTATAATATTAGAACTATTTATACATAAACAAAAGTTATGTATAGTTAGTGTATATGCTCCAAATGTTGACGACCCCTCGTTCTTTCATACCTTTTTCTCGGTTTTGGCAAATCACATCGATTGCTCACTTCCTCTCGGAGGGGACCTCAACTTTGGTTTAAATGAGGAAATAGATAGTGTCAGTACAGCAGGGACTCAGCACAGCTGGCAATCCATAGATATAGTTAAACAGTACATAAGCGATTATGGACTTTGCGATGCATGGCGATCTTTTCATCCCAACAACAGAAAATGCACTTTTCCCCAAATGTCCATCATTCTTATTCTAGATTGGACTATTTCTTAGTCAGCAGCTCACTGCTGAATGACATTTAAGACACTGAGATACAGCCTATAGTTATCAGCGAACACGCTCCTGTTTCTTTAAATCTAGCAAATTACGGAAAGCAAAATTAGAATTAAATAAAATTATTAATTAATGGACCCAGTTCTTAATTCAATGACTTTGATTAGAAAACTTTGAACATAGTAATAATTCTGGTAGCTTCTTAGCTAACAAGCTAAAAATTAATAAAGAAAAAACAACTATATCTGGAATCAAAGACCAAATTGGGAATATAGTATATGATCCTGGAAGAATAAACAACACTTTCAAAGAATTTTATGAGACTTCATACTCACCAGAGATAAACCCATCGAATAATGAAATCAAACAATTTCTGGATAAAACAACTCTTCCTAAACTTTCAGACAGTCAAGCAATGAACCTGGATTCACCGCTAACAGTGTCTGTACTCCAGGAGGCCCTCCAATCCATGCCTAATAATAAAGCTCCAGGCCCAGATGGATTTCCAGTAGAGTTCTATAAAGAATTCTGGATTATTCTGGCACCAACATTTTACAAAATGTTTCAAGAAACAAAGCAAAATGGCCGACTACCACCAAACATGAACTCTGCCCACATCAATCTTCTATTAAAACTAGGTAGACCCTATTTCAGCTACCAGTTATCGTCCAAATTCTCTGATCAATGTTGATCTTAAAATAACACCTTTTATAATACATCCTGATCAAACTGCTTTTATAAAAGGGGGGGGCTCTCCTCCACAAATTCACATAGATTAATAGATTTAAAATATTATTCCTACTGTAAAAACATCCAAACCAATGTATTATCTTCAGATGCAGAAAAAGAATTTGATAGACTTAATGGGAAAAAAATGTCTGCAACCTTACATAAATTCAGGTTCGGAAATTAATTTATAAACTGGTTAAAAATATTATACAGCTCCCCAACGGTGTGTATTAAGACTAATAATCAAACATCAAGGTTTTGCCTTCAAAGTGATACCAGTTGGGATGTCCACTTTCTCTCTCCCTCTTTGCTATTTTTATTTAACCATTAGCAGTACCTATCAAGCAAACTAATAATATTAAAATTATAAAATGCAATAAAATAGAACATAAAATTAGTCTGTAAGCAGATGATGTTCTACTTTTTCTACAGGGTTCGAGCCCTGGCTCTGACAGTCTGAGATGTTGTGTCCTTGGGCAAGACACTTCACCCGTTGCCTGCTTGTGGTGGTCAGAGTGCCTGGTGGCGCCAATGTCCAGCAGCCTCGCCTCTGTCAGCTGTGGCTTGCCATCATCAGTGTGTGAATGTATGTGCTAATGGGTGAATGACTGAATGTAGTGTAAAGCGCTTTTGGGTCCATAGGGACTGAGTAAAGTGCCATACAAATGCAGGCCATTTGTATGTGGGTACATACATAATGGTGTGCATTCTCACAATCACAGCCGGAGGTGCATCATGTATAGAAGGACCCCAAACCTGCCTGGTTTTTTCCACCAATGGATCTCTGTTTCTCGGCCTGTTCTAATATTTCGCCATCTGTGAAGACCCGGAGTAATCTTCCTGCTGCTGGCTTCTGGTCTCTTCTGTCCTCCCTGACTCTCTTTTTTCTATGGTGGAAATAAAGATATGAAAAGAAAAACTTTGAGACAGCATTAAGATGATGAGCAAACTACTGTGGAACTTACCCTCAAAGTCTCTCTTGATGTTTTTTCTCAGCCACTTATATTGTGTCTTCACCTATCCTGGCCCTCCTGAATGGTTCCCTTCTGTTTTGACAATAAAGATTTAATTCAAATACGTTGAAACCCGTAAAGTTTTGCACAGAAATGAAAGCAGATTGGGCTTATTTCTTCCTAGCACAAAGTGACAAGTAAGGATTGTGAGATTAGTATTAATAGCAACATGTTAACATGCTTAACATGATATGTGGAAATGTATTAACTAGTCTTCACATAGCTAATATTACCTGCATGCAAAAGCATATCTCAGCTTACTGCTTGTTTGGAAAAAAACTGTTAACTTTTTTTGCCTTTGTCTGGATCTGGGTTGGTTGTTGAACATGCTGCTTTGCTCAGCATCACCTGTCTGGGATTTACTGCTTAGCATGTGTTTGGTTAAGGATAATTTAAAGAGACAGCTTGGAAAAATACGTAACAGCCAATTAACAGATCGAATGGCTCTAACAGCTAAAAAAAAGTGCAGGAGACATGTCCGACACGTACCCCGCCTCTGTTACGGCCATGCCCCCGGACGTAATTAGGACATATTTAGGGGGTTACCTCCACCTGTTGGAATTCTGTGGCCGTGTGCTGGAGAGTGGGTGTGTTTGTGCTCCTTCTCCGCAGGGCATGGCAGGCAGCAGTCACCAGGTGCTCTTTGTTGAACCTCATCAATATCCAGCTCAAAAGGGGAGCAACTCCAGCTAGCTGACACCAGTGGGTTCTCATCTCCATTGTGGTACATGGCCAAGTTACTCTGAGCATCTTCAAGTAACAAGTATTTGTTTCTGAGTTTGAATCATGACTTACCTTCTCAGTCTTCAGCAGATCCTCCCTGGAAACCTGCAACAATCCTCCAGATCCCTCCGAGTCGTCAGCCTCAGCACCGCTCCCACCGGTAAACACCTCCACACTCACCTGCTCCTCTGTTGCCGTCACGCTGCTTGCCTGTCCGCCCCAACAAACTCACCACCTGCAAGAGAAGGACAGGAACACCCATTCATCTCCTACTGCCAGCTGGGCTCCCTTAAAGCTCACCTGCTCACTGCATGCTCACCTGGTTCTCCTTCGAGCTCACTGTCTAAAACAGATTTAGAGAAAGTCAGGACCCATGCACCTGATTTCAGCCTCAAACCAAAGAAACCATCTTATCTTCCTCCACGCTGCTCTTCACCGGCTGATTATTAAGAACAATCCATCAGCACAATTTCACTTTGTAACTTACCTCCATTAATCACTTTGCTCCTCTTTTCCAGACAGAAACCTGCCTTAGAAGTTTCCCACCTGATTCCTCCCAAGAGGACACTTTTTGTTTGAAATAAAAACTTTATTTTCTTGAAAAAAAATGTTTTTTATTTTTTTTTTATTTTTATCCCACAGTTTTTCCCCATTAGTTATCACCCAGTGCTCCTACCTAGTTCCAGTTTGGGGCATTGCTCTCTCTCTGCTAACTGTGGGAGGGCCCAGCACTGAAGCTCAAGCGTCCTTCTTGCCTGAGGAGTGGGCAGGCCCTTCTTTTCACCTGAAGGGGGCAGGGTTTCCCCAGCTGGACATAGCGTGTGGAAGGATCACGTTATTCCAGCCAGATGCTCCCCAACCCTTCAGGTGCCCCAGTCAGCCAGGAGGAGGCAGTATACAGCCCAGAACTGATGCATGTTTTTGTGGGAGTAGCTCTCATTTGCTACTCAAGGGAACATGGGGAGAACATGCAAACTTCACAGAGAAATACCCTTTTATCAAGTTTTCTTTACATCACAAAAATGGTGCATAATTTTCAGATCTACTGTATCTTGTGGAGGGAAGAAATTAATTACTCATAATGTCCTAACAGAACCCCACAACAGAAAATCTGAATAATCGCTTTCCTCACTTCATGTCTTCTAATTATTGATGAAAGCAACTCAGATTTATTACATTTGTTTTCAGCTTTCAGTGAAACAATCAGTCCTCATGTATCAGATCTTATATGCCTCAAACTACACAGAAGAAAGAAAGTTAGTACAAATTTAATACAAAAAAAAGTTTTCTTTTTTAGAATAGTGACAATAAAAAAATATTGTATTCTGCCTTTGCTCTAATCTTTGCATCCATCCATCATTTTCTGAACCGCTTAGTTCTCCAGGGGTCGTGGGGGGTTGGTGCCTATCTCCAGCTGTCAACGGGCGAGAGGCAGGGTACACCCTGGACAGGTCACCAGTCCATCACAGTTTAATATTTGCATTGTTTTGAAATTCATAAGTCTGTCATAAGACAAGGAAATATGCTTGTGGTTTGATTCAGTGACTCATAATAGAGTGAATAAGCAATGTGTCAAGGAGGGATAACTCACAAAGGTACAAAACGATTTCCTGTCAAAATAGAAATTGCATCAGTGGAGCAAATGAAGGTAGAAGTGCTGTGAAGAAAAACAAGGCAGCAATCTAACATCTCCCAACGGTTCAAACATCCAGCTAGACCTGAGAGGACAGGTTGTATGTTCAGCCTCCCTGTTAGAGAGCAAGTGAAGTGATTGAAAGCAGAGAGTCAGCAGAGCCTACTGAGCTGCTGGTGGGGCTCTCTTCCAGAGATCACAGCACCTGTGATCATACTCGTTTCCCAGATCCTTGAATGGCTCCTTTAAACAAACCATCGCTCAGGTCTTTTCATCCTGAGACGCTTCTGAAGGCAGCTGCTGTGTAGCTTCACACATCATCCATACAGCACTGTACAGATCAGGGTAGCAGGTCCGCTTCTTCAATTCACAACTCCTTCATCACAGGCATTTACTATATACCAACTGATATACAGCTGAAACATTTCTTTCACTTAGTTTTGATGATTATGGCTTACAGATAATGCAAACCCAAAATCTGAATTTTACACAAGAGCAACAGAAAATTATTTTTAATATAGGAATGTAGTGCTGTGGCTGACAGAGGTTTATAAAATAGTTTAAAGGGAATACATCATGCAGCTACTGTGGTGTTGTCTGTGTTAAGCCACTCCTAAACTCACCTGTGGTTCAGTAGGTTGAGTAGTTGTCTTGCAATCGGAGGGTTGTAGGCTTGATTCCAGCTTCCTCAGTGTATGAATGTGTGCATGTTTGTGAATGCGAATGGGTGAATGTGGCTCCAGTTTAAAGCGCTTTGAGTGGTCAACATGATTAGAAAACTACTATATAAGTTCAGTCCATTTACCATTTACCTTTCAATTATGAAAATGTTCACATTCCTAGAAGTACTGGGCGAGGAGGAGGAGTTGCAACCATCTTTCATTCAGATTTGCAAATTCGGCCTAGACCAATTATTATCTACGGCTCTTCTGAACATCTAATCCTTAGTTTTCCTCATCCAAGCTGCAAAACATTAAAACCACTTTTTTTTGTGGTTTTGTATCGTCCACCAGGCCTGTACTCTCAATTCTTGGACCAGATCTCAGATTTTATATCTGATTTACTGGTAAACACTGATCAGGTAATTATCCATCCATCCATCCATCTTCTTCCGCTTATCCGGGGTCGGGTCGCTGGGGCAGCAGCTTAAGCAGGGAAACACAGACTTCCCTCTCCCTGGCCACTTGGGCCAGATCCTCGGTAGGAATCCTGAGGTGCTCCCAGGCAAGCCGGGAGACATAGTCCCTCCAGAGAGTTGTGGGTCTTCCTCTGGGCCTCCTCCCGGTGGGATGTGCCCGGAACACCTCACCAGGGAGGCGTCCGGGAGGCATCCTGACCAGATGCCCGAGCCACCTCAACTGGCTCCTCTCGATGTGGAGGAGAAGCGGCTCTACTCTGAGCCCCCTCCTAATGACCGAGGAGGCTAAGGAGTGTGATCCCCCTGTAGTTGGAACACACCATGTGGTCCCCCTTTTTAAAGACGGGGACCACCATCCTGGTCTGCCAATCGAAGGGAACTGCCCCCGAAGTCCACACAATATTGCAGAGCCACGTTAACCAACACAGCCCCACAACATCCAGAGCCTTAAAGAACTTGAATCTCATCCACCCCCGGAGCCCTGCCACCAAGGAGCTTTTTAAAAACCTCGGTGACCTCAGCACCAGAGATTGGAGAGCCCATCCCAAAGTCCCCAGTCGCCAGACCCTGCTTCCAAACAGGAAGGCATGTCGGTGGGATTGAGGTCTTCAAAGTATTCCACCCACCGACCCAAGATGTCCCATGTTGAGGTCAGCAGCCACCCCTACTGTAAACAGTGTTGGTGGCAGACCGCCTCCCCCACCGAGACACCGGATGGTGGACCAGAATCGCTTCGAAGCCATACAGAAGTCATTCTCCATGGTCTCTCCAAACTCCTCCCACGCCCGAGTTTTTGCCTCAGCGACCATCTGAGCCGCTCTCCGTTTGGTCTGCCGGTACCTATCGGCTGCTTCCTGAGTCCGAAAGGCCAGAAAGGCCCAATAGGACTCCTTCTTCAGCTTGACAGCATCCTATGCCGCCGGTATCCACCAGCGGGTTTGAGGGTTGCCGCCACGACAAGCACCGACCACCCTGCAGCCACAACTACAGTCAGCCGCCTCCGACAATGGATGCACGGAATATGGTCCACTCAGATTCAATGTCCCCCCGGGACGTGTTCAAAGTTCTGCCGGAGGTGGGAGTAGAAACTCCTTCTGACAGGGGATTCTGCCAGACGTTTCCAGCAGACCCTCACAACTCGTTTGGGCCTGCCAGGTCTGTCCCGTGTCCTCCCCCACCACCGGAGCCGACTCACCACCAGGTAGTGGTTGGTGGATAGCTCCGCCCCTCTCTTCGCCCGAGTATCCAAAACATGTGGCCGCAGGTGAGATGAAACGACAACAAAGTCGATCATCGAGCTGCGGCCTAGGGTTTCCTGGTGCCAAGTGCACATATGAACACCCTTAGGCTTGAACATGGTGTTTGTTATGGACAATCCATAACAAGCACAGAAATCCAATAACAAATCACCGATCGGGTTCAGATGGGGGGGGGGGGGGCATTCCACCCAACCATGCCTCTCCAGGTCTCACTATGATTGCCCACGTGAGCGTTGAAGTCCCCCAGCAGAATGAGAGAGTCCCCAGAAGGAGCACTCTCCAGCATCCCCTCCAAGGACTCCAAGAAATGTGGGTAATCTGATCTACTGTTTGGTGTGTTAACACAAACAATAGTCGGGACCCATCCCCCCCACCCGTAGGCGGAGGGAGGCTACCCTCTCATTCACCAGGGTAAACCCCATTGTACAGGCACCGAGATGGGGGGCAACAAGTATGCCCACCCCAGCTCGGCGCCTCTCAACGGGAGCAACTGCAGAGTGGAAGAGAGTCCAACCCCTCTCGAGGACACGGGTTCCAGAGCCAGAGCCGTGGGTCGAGGCAAGGCCTACGATGTCCAGTCGGAACCTCTCAACCTCGCACACCAGCTCCAGCTCCTTCCTCACCAGAGAGGTGACGTTCCACATCCCAAGAGCCAGCTTCTGCAGCCGAGGATCGGAACGCCAAGGTCCATGCCTTCGGCCACCACCCATCTTATACTGCTCCCGACCCTTATGGCCCCTCCCACAGGTGGTGAGCTCATGGGAAGGGGGGCCTATGTTGCCTCTTTGGGCTAAGCCCGGCCGGGCCCCATGGGTAAAGGCCCAGCCACCAGGCGCTCGCCAACATGCCCCACCTCCAGGCCTGGCTCCAGATTGGGGCCCCGGTGACCCGCGTCCGGGCGGGGGAACACTGGATCCAATATTGTTACTCATCATAGGTGTCTTCAGGCTGCACTTTGTCTGATCCCTCACCTAGGACCAGTTTGCCATGGGTGACCCTACCAGGGGCATAAAGCCCCCAAAAAACGTAACTCCTAGGATCATTTGGACACTCAAACCCCTCCACCGTGATAAGATGGGAGCCGGTAATTATAATAGGGGATTTCAATATTCACATGGACACTGAAAGTGATAGGCTAACTGCAATCTTTAATATCATCTAAGACTCAATTGGCTTTACTCAGAAAGTGAAGGGACCCACACACTCTGGTCGGCACACTTTAGACATTGTACTGACATACGGCATTGAGTGTGATGAACTAATAGTCCTCCCACATAACCCAGTCCTATCTGACCATTTTTTTATAACCTTTGAATTTACTTTACTCAACATTCCAAAATCTGAAAGAAAATTTCCTTACAGTAGAACTTTATCAGACAATGCTTTAACAAGTTTTAAAGAATCTGTTCCATTCTTGCTTCCCTATCTGTCTCAGAATACCACAGTGGATGGCAGTAATTCCAACTCTAACCCTTCAGGTATTGATGGTCTGGTTCAAAGTATTACTTCCTCACTGTGTTTGGAACTAGACAGTGTAGCCCCCTTAAAAAAGAAGGTAATCAGCCATAGGAGGCTGGTTCCTTGGTTTAGTGCAGAGTTGCGTACTTTAAAGCAGAATACTAGGAAACTGGAGAGAAAATGGCGCTCTACATACTTAAATGATTCCTTTCCAACCTGGAAAAATAGTCTACTACTTTATAAAAACGCCCTTCAACAAGCTAGAACAGCATATTCCTTGTCATTAATAGAGGGAAATAAAAAGAATCCTAGGTTTCTTTTTAGTACGGTTGCCAAATTTACACATAGTCATAGCTCTGTTGAGCCATCTATTCCCCCTTCTCTCAGTAGTGATGACTTTATAGGATTCTTCATAATTAAAATAAATTCTATTAAAAAAAAAATCATTGACATTCTCCCAAACATGATTAACTCGCTTTCAGTAAATGAGGCAGTATTAGAGAGAACTGTAGAACCATGTTTATGTCTGTACTGTTTTGATTCTGTTTAACTTTATGAATTATCACAAATATTAGCTTCATCTAAACCCTCAACTTGTATGTTAGACCCAATACCAAGCAAATTATTTAAGGAAGTGCTCCCTCTGGTTACTGGCCCTATTCTAGACATGATGAAACCATCTTTAATAAATGGATTTGTGCCTCAGGAATTTAAGGTTGCTGTAAATAAACCTTTACTTAAGAAACCCTCCCTGGATCAAGATGACTTAGCTAACTACAGAACAATATCTAACCGTCCTTTATTACCCAGAATTCTTGAGAAAATAGTTGCTAATCAAGTATGTGAGCATCTAAACAGCAACAACCTGTTTGAGGAATTTCAGTCAGGTTTTAGAGCTCATCATAGCACTGAAACAGCACTGGTAAAAGTTACTAATGATATTCTAATTGCCTCAGATAATGGACTTGTGACTGTTCTGGTCTTGTTAAATCTCAGTGCTGCTTTTGACACAGTCGATCATAATATTCTCTTAGAAAGGCTCGAACACGTTGTAGGGATCAAGGGAACAGCACTAGGCTGGTTTAAATCATATCTGTCTGACAGATTCCAGTTTGTTCATGTTAATGATGAACCTTCCTCGAACTCAAGGGTTACCTGTGGAGTACCACAGGGTTCTGTGCTTGGACTGATTCTCTTTATTATATATATGCTTCCAATTGGTAGAATAATTAGACAACATGAAATGAATTTCCACAGTTATGCTGATGATACACAATTATATTTATCCATAAAACCTGATGAAAAAAATCAGGTAGATTACAAGCATGTCTGGAAGACAAAAAAACCTGGATGACTCTGAAAGACAGAAGTTGTTGTCTTTGGACCAGAACCTTTAAAAAGGAAACTGCTAAATCAATTACTTCATCTGGATGGCATTAATTTGGCCTCTGGTAATAATGTAAAGAACCTTGGTGTAATTTTTGACCAATACATGACATTTAAATCCCATATTAAACAGGTTTCTAAGATTTATTTATTTCACCTTCGGAATATTGCTAAAATTAGAAACATCCTGGACAGGAGTGATGCAGAGAAACTAGTCCATGCATTTGTTACTTTGAGGCTGGACAACTGTAATTCCTTATTATCAGGAAGTCCATAAAATGTAATTAAAAGCCTTCAGTTGATCCAAAATGCTGCAGCAAGAGTTCTGATGAATATTAAAAAGAGAGATCACATTTCTCCTGTTTTGGCTTCTCTCCATTGGCTCCCTGTTAAATCCAGAATAGAGTTTAAGATCCTCCTCCTTATGTATAAAGCCCTTAATAATCAGCTCCATCGTACATCAGAGATCTATTTGTTCCATATGTTCCTAACAGAGAACTTTGTTCTCAGAATGCAGGTCTACTGGTAGTTCCTACGATTTCTAAAAGTAGAATGGGAGGCAGATCTTTAGTTATCAGGCTCCTCTCCTGTTGAACCAGCTCCCAGTTTTAGTCCATGAGGCAGATACTCTGTCTTTTTTTAAGACTAAGCTTAAAACTTTCCTTTTTGATAAAGCTTATAGTTAGAATGGCTTAGGTTATCCTGAGTTATTTTTGTAGTTATGCTGCTATAGGTTTAGACTGTTGGATGACAGACTGACCACTTTACTTCTTCTTTTACTTTTCTCTTCTACTGTTATTGCCATTTTTAATCCAGTTTTCTCTCAGTATTTTTCTCCCCATAGAAGCTCCACCCGGTCTGGTACCCTGCTCAGCTATAACGCCCCCTGCTGGATGGGGAGCGTTGGTCCAGATGATGCTCAAAGTCACCAAGCATCCTCCATGCTGTCTCTTCTCTGTCTTCTCAGAACCCCAGACGGTCGTGGCAGATGACCGCTTGTACAGATCCAGGTTCTGGTTCTGGTTCTCCAGGAGGTTTCTTCCTGTTAAAGGGGAGTTTTTCCTCTCCACTGTCGCTACATGCTTGCTCAGTATGAGGGATTGCTGAGGAATTGCTGTGGTTAAAGTCTGCATGATCAGGGCACAACCACACATCAATGACTCATCACAATCTGATGGGATTCCTTATATAGAAAACTTAACTGATTGGAATGTTTGTATAATAATATTGAAAAGACTTTTGTTGTAAAGTTCCTTGAGATGATATTTGTTGTGATTTGGCGCTATATAAATAAAAGTGAATTGAAAATTGAATTGAGCTGTTTAATCAGAAGTTTCATCAGATTTATCAGATTAGACAACCTGGTCAGACTCAAACCATAGAGACTATAGTCAAGAGGGAGATGAAGCCCAGCAACCAGGCAAATGTCGTCCTGAACAACATCATTTGGTGTTTGTATTTCAGTTAGTTTTCTTAGTTTTATTATCGGGTTACTTTATTGTTTGTGTTTCTCACTCCTTGATCTTTTCACCTTTGGTTTGTGTCCATCTCATTTTCTGTTTCCTTAGTAATTTTTATTTATTTCTTCAGTTTTGGTTTCTCTTTATTCTCCAGAGTTACCCTGTGTTTTCACTTAGAATTTCCATCTATTCATTTTCTGAACCGCTTAGTCCTCCAGAAGTCCCTGGTGCCTATCTCCAGCTATCAATGGGTCGCCAGTCCATCACAGGAAAGACAACCATGCACGCACGCACACAGCCACACCTAAGGACAACTTAGAGTCATGGTTTTGGACTGTGGGACGTGCACACATGCACGGGGAGAACATGCAAACTCCATGTAGAAAGGCCCTGGGATACGAACCAATAACCTTCTTGCAACCACCGCATGCCACTGCATCACCGCGCAGCCCTCACTTAGATCTACAGCCATTGAAGAGGAGTGGACCAACATTCCACAGGCCACACTTGACAATCTGATAAACTCTATGCGAAGAAGATGTGTTGCACTGCATGAGGCAAATGGTGGTCACACCAGATACTGGCCGGCTCTGAGTCCCCAGACCCCAAATAAAGCAAAAAACTGCACATTCCAGGATGGGCTTTTACTGTGGGCAGTATAAGGTACACCTGTGCACTAATCATGATGTCAGATCAGCATCTTGATGTGGCACACCTGTGAGGTGGGATGGATTATCTCAGCAAAGCAGAAGTGCTCATTATCACACATTTAGACTGATTTGTGAACAATGTTTGAGAGAAATGGTAATATTGTGTATCTGGAATGAATTTTAGATCTTTAAGTCCATCTCATGAAAAATGGGAGCAGAAACAAAGATGTTGCGTTTACAGACGTGGACAAAATTGTTGGTACCCTTCATTAAATCAAAGAAAAACTCATAATGGTCACAGAAATAACTTTAATCTGAAAAAAGTAATAATAAATAAAAATTATATAAATGTTGACCAATGAAAGTCAGACATTGCTTTTCATCTATGCTTCAACGGAATTATTTAAAAAATAAATGCATGAAACAGGCCTGGACAAAAATGATGGTACCCACAACTTAATATTTGGTTGCACAACCTTTTGAGGCAATCACTGCAATCAAATGATTCCTGTAACTGTCAATGAGACTTCTGCACCTCTCAGCAGGTATTTTGGCCCACTCCTCATGAGCAAACTGTTCTAGTTGTTTCCGGTTTGAAGGGCGCCTTTTCCAGACAGCACGTTTCAGCTCCTTCCAAAGATGCTCAATAGGATTGAGATCAGGGCTCATAGAAGGCCAGTGTTTTCCTCTTAGCCCTTCTTGGGTGTTTTTAGCTGTGTGTTTTGGGTCATTTTCCTGTTGTAAGACCCGTGACCTGCGACTGAGACCATGCTTTCTGACACTGGCCAGCACATTTCTCTCTAGAATCCCCTGATAGTCTTGAGATTTCATTGTACCCTGCACAGATTCAAGACACCCTGTGTCAGATGCAGCAAATCAGCCCCAGAACATAACCGAGCCTCCCCCATGTTTCACAGTAGGGACCGTGTTCTTTTCTAGATATGCTTCATTTTTCCGTCTGTGAACATAGAGCTGATGTGCCTTGGCAAAAAGTTACATTTTTGTCTCATCTGTCCACAGGACATTCTCCCAGAAGCTTTGTGGCTCGTCAGCATGTAGTTTGGCATACTCCAGTCTGTTTTTTTTATGATTTGTCCTCTGGCTCAAACAGCGAAGGATGTTCCGATCTGACACTGATGTTCCTTGAGCATAAAGTTCAGCTTGGATCTATTTTGAAGTCTTTCTAGGCTCTTTTGTTACCATTTGGATTATCCGTCTCTTTGATCTGTCATCAATTTTCCTCCTGCAGCCACGTCCAGGGAGGTTGGCTACAGTCCCATGGATCGTACATTACTGAATGACATGTGCAGCTGTAGTCACAGAAACATCTAGCTGCTTGGAGATGGTCTTATAGCCTTTACAGTTAACATGCTTGTCTATGATTTTCTTTCTCATCTCCTGAGACAACTCTTTCCTTTGCTTCCTCTGGTTTATATTGAGTGTGGTACACACCACGTCACCAAACAACACAGTGACTACCTGGAGTCCTATATATAGGCCCACTGAGTGATTACAGGATTGTAGACACCTAGGATGCTGATTAGTGGACATACCTTGGATTAACATGTCCCTTTGGTCACATTATTTTCATTCTTTTCTAGGGGTACCATCATTTTTGTCCAGGCCTGTTTCATGCATTTATTTTTTAAATAATTCTGTTGAAGCATGGATGAAAAGCAATGTCTGACTTTCATTGGTCAACATTTATATAATTTTTATTTATTATTACTTTTGTCAGATTAAAGTAATTTGTGTGACCATTATGAGTTTTTCTTTGATTTAATGAAGGGTACCAACAATTTTGTCCACGTCTGTATATTTTTGTTGAGTGTATTTAAGATTGTGTTCCATTTATGTCTCTCTTGCCAATCCACTCCCCAGCCCAGTTAATTGCCTTCACCTGCTATCCCTCTCACCTGCATCTGTATGTCAGTAATTGGTTTCTCAGTCATCGCTTCACTCCTTCCTCAGTATATATACTGCTCTCTTTCATTCACTGCTTGCTGGTTCCTCGTCTTACATCCCTGCCTGGTTGTTCCTCGTCTTACATCCCTGCCTGGTTCCTGTTGTCCCTTGCTGGCCTTTTTATTGGCCCAGGGACAATACTTTGTTCGAAGCCTGCAGTAATTACAGCTGTAGGTCACATTAGCCTTACTGTGAACAGAGCAGAGATGGATGGCTCTCCTGCTCTGCAGCAATGTTTTAGGTCATACCACAAATTCTCAAGGAATGTGACCTTTGACTAGGCTATTACAAGCTATTTAGGCCTCTCTTGTCCCTAATGCCTGGGGTCCTGTCCTTCTCAAAGGTAAATGTATGTCCATGTCTTAACGTTGAACGGTTTGCCTGAACATGACACCATCATCATATTTTTAAACTGAAGCACTGTCTCATGCTTTCCAGATGGAAAAACAGCGTCACTACATGCTACTCTCGCTCTGCATATGTTTCAGCTCCTCTGACCCAGACAGCTTTTTCCACCTAGCTAAGGGGCCACGTGATTTCTTTTGATAGAGTCCAGCTGTGTTACTGTCTCAGGAGACTTTCCCAGGAAGTTTTTGTGGCGCCTGCATGCAGATTTATTAAAATGATGTTGTGATTGGCAGCAACACGGAGCCCAGTCTGATCCCCCCCACCACCATCATAGCCTCCAGGATACTTTCCAAAAACACATCAGCTGAAAAGGGTTTTCTGACAGATCATGACATACCAGATTTTGGTGTGCTGACACTGAGAAGCTGGACGTTTACTTGGACTCTGCCCAAGACAGATCTAAAATGTGACTACAAAGACAAGATCCACTTTGAGACCTTTTCCCTTTCATAAGTCAACCACTCACACAGTTCTGTTGGCCCTAATGGAGAACAGCATACCACATCCTACACCTCAGGTCACCAGCTCAGAGGCGTTGCAGCGGTGGACAGAGTAACCCTTCAGTCTCACATCTTTTAGTCCTGCTTCCATAGTACATCTGATTCAGATAGATGAAACACATTCTTAGCCTCTCACCAAGCTCTCCATCACATGAAAATCTGTAACCACAAGCAGTTTGCTTTGTTTTACTACCAGAGGAAAAGTTTTTTAATACATGAAGCAACCAGTGAAGGTATCACTTTTAAATCCAAAAGCACACAACTCAGTCCTATCTTTGGGATGGGACTCAGACTCAATGTTTCTGATTTAAAGAGACCGTTATCATTATCAGAAATAAAAATATGCTCAATAAAAATATCCCTTGGAGCAGGGCATATGTACGGTTTTATTTAAGGGTCGACGTTTTCTGCAGAGCCAGTTGGACTCTGACTGGGCAGGTGGGGTTAGACCCAAACACCTGCCGTGGTGTCAAGCTAGTGCAATGATAAATGACAAGCAGAGATGTTTTCTGTCACCCAACCAGGGGACTGGGCACTGGACACCAGTAGCTCCGCCCTAATCCTAGCGTACCGGCTGTTCTACAGTGGTAACAGAGTGAATAATGTAATAAACAGTACTGACCTGTAGGAACAAGGCAGCAGACTTGTGTGAGTTTATGAAAATGTCTCAAAACACTATATTATTGTGTTATGGTTTGCTTCCTGCACCTTCTTCATGTGCACGAATAAGAAACTTTCCCCAGGAGATGAAGGTATAAGAATGTTTTCCAGCTTAAACAGGTGAACCCATCTGGAGCCATGTTGTTGAAACGTCCATCTAACATTCTTAGTGCTCAACCCAAGGAGTGTCAGGCCTGCTCCTCCTCAGGAAGCTTAGTGTTACAGAGCTACAAAAGGTCCAGTGCAGGAATATTACTTACAGTATACTTTGCTGGGGAAAATGAACCCTTGGGGTCAATATAGAAGAAATCTTTCTATATTTACACACATATAGAAATTCCTCTCCAGTTTGCTGTGATGCATATTTTAGAGGAAACTTTTAGAACCTTGAGATGTTGGCGTCTGCTGTGATAACGTGCAAATAACTTCACATGATTTCACCATACTACTGTGACCCCAATATGAGCAGAGAATCAATCTTCTCCATGTCTGTGATTTCCAACAGGGGCTAAGAATCTCAGGGAAACACACACACCCACTAACACACACACACACACACACACACTAACACACACACACACACTCCAGCTGAGTCTAGAAGGGTGTGTTTGGAAGAGATAAGATTTTTCTCTGATGTGCTGATTTCTCTGCATCCTGAGCTAAATAGGCTCAGAGCTTGCAGGCTCCTAATGTTCCTACTTGTGCATACTCACAACCTGAGACCACCAGTAGGTCTCTGAGTTCTATGGTGCTTTTCAAAGGCCCAAATAAAAGAAATTTGCACTAAATAAGCAAACCTATATCAAGGGGGCAAAACTAGAAACTGCTGCGGGGCTCGTTTAATTACATCTGATCCTTTTTTTGTTAACAAACCAAAAATAAAAAACAAAGTTAACCACCTTGTGTTCTCTAGACCTGCTTAATTATTCACTTGACATTAAATAGGCAATCATCTGGTAATAGACTTATGCACCAGAGAGAATTATCCATAAATGTACCCATGTTGGGCCTACAGTGGCTCTCTCCCTTCTGTGCTCATGTTTGGTTTTCACTTCATCTTGGAGTTATAATCTACATCTGAGGAATAATCTGATCTTTTTTAATCAGCAGCTCCTGGTAGATGAGCAGCACAACTAAACTACAGAATCCTGCTGGCACTTTGTTTTACATCATGGATTAATCACTATCATAATTCATTAATTTGTTCTCTCGCTGATCGCTCATGACATATTTAGTAGCAATATCTGAACTGTGAAGAAAATTATGTGCTGCTAATTTCTGCTCAGAGTGATAACATATTTCATTTCACTCATTCAATTTCAATTCAGTTTATTTATATAGCGCCGTTTCACAACAGATGTCATATCAAGGCACTTTACAAGAAGAGTTATTACAATACAATGTTTAATCTAGGAATCAAAGAACCACAGAAGATTGCGTCGAGTAATTCTCAGCAATCCCTCACACTGAGCAAGCATGAAGCGACAGTGGAAAGGAAAAACTCCCTTTTAACAGGAAGAAACCTCCGGCAGAACCAGGCTCAGCACAAGCAGTCATCTGCCGAGACCGTGTGTGGTTTGGAGAAGGCAGCAGAGACACAGAAAGAGCAACAGAACTGATGCAGAAGCAGAAGTTGGTAGCAGGACGTGGAGAATGTTCCTCCACTGGAATCCCATCTTAGTCAGGGTCGTCAAGCAGGGCGGGTCAGGAGCACCTACTGTAGGAAGAGACTAAGAGAAAACAGGTTAGCGCTTGAACTGACAGCACATCATGCAGTTGGAGAGAAGTAGGAGAGAAAGTAGGAACAGACCCTAATAATGTCCTCCAACAGCCTAGCATAAAGCAACATAGCTACTAACATTAACCTGTCTCTAACTGTAAGCTTTGTCAAAGAAGAAAGTTTTAAGCCTAGTTTTAAAGATAGACAAATTGTCTGCTTCACGAACCAACCCTGGGAGCCGGTTCCATAGGAGGGGAGCCTGATAGCTGAAAGATCTGCCACCCATTCTACTTTTAGAAATCCTAGGAACTACCAGTAAACCTGCAGTCTGAGAGCGAAGGTCTCTGTTAGGAACATATGGAACAATCAGGTCTCTTATGTATGATGGAGCTAGATTATTAAGGGCTTTATATGTCAGAAGGAGGATCTTGAATTCTATTCTAGATTTTACTGGGAGCCAGTGAAGAGAAGCTAAAACAGGGGAAATGTGATCTCTTCTTTTAATATTCATCAGAATCCTAGCAGCAGCATTTTGAACTAACTGAAGACTTTTAATTGTATTCTGTGGACTACCTGATAATAGACAGTTACAGTAATCCAGCCTTGAAGTAACAAAGGCATGGACTAGTTTGATTTAGATAGTCAGCGTTAATAAATTGTTTTTATACAATATCTCAGCCATCAGCCCAACTAATTATTGGAGATCATTAAAATGTGGAGTTGGAAACAACAACATTGCCAAGGATTATACAGTAATGGAACCAATCAATGACCGTATCAAGTAATAATAATAATAATAATAATGTCATAGTAGAGCCAGCCTGTTCACTGGGTAACCTGATACAGCAATAACCACAGCATTATCATATTAACCTGCAGAAGCAAACAAGAAACTTTGTCTAAAGCAAGGATGTTTTAGTGTGACTTGCTAAATGAATCGTTTTGTACATTTTTTATTTCAATGCACAAAGCAGTGGAAGAATGATGCCCAAGTAAATCCTGGACAACCAATCAGATTCCTGGAGTCTACCTGTGTGGGAACTGGTCTCAGTAGAAATCCAGCTGTTCTATGAAGACCAGAGAAGTTCTTTGGAGAACATTGGTGAACAACCAGCATCATGAAGAGCAGGAACACAGCAGACAGCTCAGGGAGGAGGTGGTGGAGACGTTTAAAGCTGTAAGCTCTACAATCATACACTGTTTAAAGCAGAACGCCTGTGGAACAGCTGGAAATGTTAGGAGACACGGCCATCCTCCTATAAGGATAACATTGTTTAGAGAAGAAGCCAAGAGGCTCAGGGTATCTCTGGAGGAGCTGTGGAGTTGCAGTGATTAGTCATGCATGTAGCGAGAACACACAATCCACATGGAAAAGCATGGTGGAGACAGCATCATGCTTTGATGATACTTTTCTTCTGCCTGGACAGAGTTGCTAAATGGATGGATGGGGCTTAAAACAGGGAGACAAGAGACTGAAGTGGAGATTCATCTTCTAACATCTAGCAGGGAAACAACAGAGGAGCTGCGATCTCAGAACGGACCTATCAGAGTCTGATTAACGTCTGACGTCTGCAGACACTCTGTCTCTATCAGGACTGAGACAGAACCTCATTAGGTTGGGTCCAGGGTTCTAGGCTTTGTGGCAGAGCTGGAGCGTCCTGGTGACGTATGTCCGGTATGTAAACTAAATGTCCCCAGAGACATGATGTCTGAGAGGAATCATGTCATGATCCAAATGTTCAGGTTGGATCTGGTTTTTAAAAAGTTTATTTACTGTACTTGCAACCAGTTTTGAATATATTTCAATTCAATTCAGTTTATTCATATATTCGCCAATTCACAACAGATGTCAGAGCACTTTACACGAAAAGCCTATTTATTTGCAAACTAAACCTGATTATGTTTAAGATTGAATTTCTCCAACATTTTAAACTCTTTTTTTTATACAGTAGGCCTACAAACAATACCAAGAAGGTCTCAGTTCTATGAAAGTGACATAAGTTTATAGATAATAGTTGTAGACTTCTGAGCTCTCCTTATTATCCTCTCTCACTGAGGAAGTCCAGGGAAACTGCGGTTTTAAAGCGGCGTTCATGGCGCCGCTCCTCTCCCATGTTGGCTCTAAGCCCAATAGGACCAAATGGAGAACCCCGCGTAAGTGGCTGGCGCCAAAATGGAGGACGACGGAGCAGTTTCATAACTCCCGAGTAGGAGGAGCGTTCATGTTTTCTGGAAGCTCCGTGGAGCAGAGCGTCCGAGCGGCGCACGGAGGGAGGACTGCAAGGAGAACCGAGTCGGGCTGTCCGCTGGCTGAGAGGAGAGGAGGGGTCTGTCCGTGGATGGGATGAGCCACCTGGGTCAGCCGACTCTGACGGACCGTGCAGCTGTCCGGCCGGCTGCTCTCCGCATGCAGAGCCGAGGATCAGCGTCGGGGAGCGGACCCTTCCCACTGTTTGACAGCTTTGCTTTCTGAGACACGGGGGACTGGAACAGGGGCTGCCACAGCGGATCGCTGAGCTCTCCCCGTCCCGATACCCCCACAGCACCGCGGCCCGGGGCTGGACCGGACCGGACCGGGAATAAGAAAGCTGCATTTAACAAGAGTTTAGAGGCAGCCGTGAAGCGGTCAGCTGCCCCTGGCCTCCGGTGGCCGTATTACCAGCTCGGGACAGATTCCTACAGATTTGTTTAGACTGATTGTTGGAGGTGTGGGGAGAAGTGATTCCGGCCAGACCCGGACCCGGACCATGGCGGACGACGACGTTCTGTTTGAAGACGTGTACGAGCTCTGCGAGGTCATCGGGAAGTAAGTGTTGCTGCTGATCCTCTCTGACCGCAGCAGCAGCAGCAGCTCTCAGGGATTCCTTATCAACTCTTGCTGACGGTCTGGCACGCGTAATGACGCACGCGCAGCTCCAGACGCACGAGCCGCTGCTGCTGCTTTCTCTTTGGGCAAACTTTCAGCTCCTCTTTAGCTCATGTTTCAGAGAGCAGCAGCTTTATCTGTAGATGTTGGTTTGTTCTGGGAGCAGATCAAGTCACAGTTTCCCTGGAGGATCCGGGGCCGCGCTGGCCTGACCGGATGTGCCCCAGCCTACGTCACCGGCCGTAAGGTCCGCGTGCTTTGACCCAGTGACAGTTGGCAGGGTGATGATCAGATTAAAGAGTCCTGCTGCTGGTTGGTGGCAGCAGCTCTAATCCAGGAGAACACGGTTGTTGATGCAACATAGTTGTATTTCTATAGTAATTATGAATAAGCTGGGACAGTATTAATATTACAGGAATTACATTCTGCCTGATAAAGACATGAGAAGAGCCTTAGAAATGCGTATTTTACTGCTGTATCATAATTATTGATAACCAGGAGGTTGGATAGCTGTGTGTGTGTGTGTGTGTGTGTGTGTGTGTGTGTGTGTGTGTGTTACAAACTGGACACCGCACAGACTAAACCTGAACAGATGAAGGATATTTTGTCTTGATGGAAATAAATCTGATTTACTTCTGACTTATTTTTCATGTCTAGGATGAAACTCCTTCTGATGCTCCTCTGTGAGTCTCTTAAAGTTCTCAGATAACTCTGAGCTGCTGTTGGTCTGCTGTTGTATAGCGCTTTTCTGTCCCAGTCATTCCCAGGCTGATGGTGGGGACACCAGGAGGAAGTGTCTGATCTGAGGACACAACCACCGAGACTGAGGGTAGGGATTTGAACCAGTAACACTCCAGTTACAGAACCACCTCCTGAGAGCTGATCAGTCTCTGGTCAGAATGAAGGATCAGAACGAGGAGCTGATTTTTCGCTTCCTCTCCTACAGAGTTGCTCCAAAACATGTCAGTAGTTTGTTCTGGTTCAGCCGCTGTGATTGTAGAACATCTGGGCAGCAGCAGCATTCCCAGCGTGGAAGGAGAGCTGCAAATCTGCTCCAGTCTTTCTTCTTGGATGAATAATCTGATTGGGTGAACAGAGAGCTGAGCTCCATCTGGTTCCTGTGGAGGTGAGTCAGTCCAGGCAGACTGGTTTTGGGACCTGTCCATGGTGTCACAGAGACACAGATAAGGCCTGGGAGCCTCAGTCAGCAGCAGGACGCTGGGCCCAGAAAACGCTACTGCTCGTGTTCTCTGTCCTCATGTAGGAAGTAAAAGCAGATTCTTTAACATCCAAACAGAATCCTCAGCACTCTGAAACTAACATGATCAGAGTAACGCTCTCTGGTCTGCAGCCTCTGAGATTTACAGCAGGTAGAACTGTCGCTGTAGAAAGCTGCTGCTTTAATCAGCCATCCACTAAAATCAACTGGTAGAGAGCAGGAAAGCATGTAAAATATGCAGGGCAGCTTATGTAGACCTATGAGAGAACAGAACATCACCTGCTGATCTCAGCAACAGTTTTTATTTGTAAAAGTGGGAAAAATATTCATCTCTAAATGCATGACTTTGTGTTGTACATGCTGCTGGGGGGCTGGGGGTGGAGTAGAGAGTGGTTGAAGGAAGGAAGGAAGGAAGGAAGGAAGGAAGGGAGGAAGGAAGGGAGGGAGGGAGGGAGGAAGGGAGGGAGGGAGGAAGGAAGGAAGGGAGGAAGGAAGGAGGGAAGGAAGGAAGGAAGGAAGGAAGGAAGGAAGGAAGGAAGGAAGGAAGGAAGGAAGAAGGAAGGGAAGGAAGAAGGAAGGAAGGAAGGAGGAAGGTAGGGAAGAAGGAAGGAAGGAAGGAAGAAGAGAAGGAAGAAGGAAGGAAGGAAGGAAGGAAGGAAGGAAGGAAGGAAGGAAAAGGAGGAAGGAAGGAAGAGAAGGGAAGGAAGGAAGGAGGAAGGAAGGAAGGAAGGAGGAAGGAAGGGAGGGAGGAGGGAAGGAAGGAAAGGAAGGAAGGAAGGAAGGAAGGAAGGGAGAAGAAGGAAGGAAGGGAGGAAGGAAGGAAGGAAGGGAGAAAGAAGGATGGGGAGGGAGGGAGGGAGGGAGGAAGGAGAAGGAAGGAAGGAGAAGGAAGGAAGGAAGGAAGGAAGGAAGGAGAAGGAAGGAAGGAAGGAAGGAAGGAAGGAAGGAAGGAATGAAGGAAGGAGAAGGAAGGAAGGAAGGAAGGAAGGAAGGAAGGAAGGAGGAAAGCTCTCCATTAGTTTGACTCACACAGCTAGAGACACTGTGTGCCTTCAGGCCACTTACTTCTCTAGTTCATCCTCAGAACACTGGGATGTGTGTGTGTGTGTGTGTGTCTGGTCTTCACTCTGTGCGGTCCAGCGTGTCGTTTCCTCATGGTGTCAGTGGGTGGAGCTGCAGGCCCAGCACCTTTCTCAGGTGTGTTTACCTCATTAACCAGGTAGCCACTGGGAATGAATGAACGAATGAATGAATGACCTTATAGCAGTAGCAGCTCTTTGGCTATTTTTCCACCTGTGGTCCTACAGCCGGCTGCGTTGTGCGTATTTATGGATTTGACACTGGTTCCTGATTCAGCGTGTGAAACACTGACCTAGATGTGCATGAGCAGCTCATCTAGTGAAGCTGAGGCTGCACAGCACTGGCCCTGGGGCTCCTCCTGGTGACGGAGCTGGCTGCTTCTCGCTGATGCTGACCGCTGTAACTTTAAATGAATCAGGCAGAGGGAGGCCAAGCTGGGGCTGCTGGGTCGGTCAGTAAACCTGGTACCAGGGATGGGCACCTGTCACACCATTTAGTATTATCTTTTTGGATTTTAATTGTTGTGAGAATTTGGATTTATTGTGACCATTATGTTTGTTCGTTCCAAAACATAAAGTATTTTGGGATCATTTCTTATTTTTTCCCACCGTTTCCATGACAGCAGCAACAACAAATATAGTCGTCTTTCATAATCATGATGGCATGCCGGTATTGTTGAGTGATGAACCTGCCCTACACAATGTAGCTGTCATCCTGAAGTAGATTATTCCTTAATCAGCATTTTGTGCTGCTTGGCATTTGATTGTCACAGCAGAACAGAAAATACCACAAAATACTGTAAGAAACCTGGAAGGTATCGTGTAATAGTTAATCGGGGCTACATATGCAGGCTGCACATGTACATTTTCTCCAACCCCCATGACTTTTACTAGCTGCAGAAAGAAACCAGACGGCAAAATGAGCCAGTCAGAAAAAACTCCACTAAAGTCAAAATGTCCGCACACCCAGAGAACAAGCTTCTACACTTTTCTCCATAATGAGCCTCTTTCCTTTTTCGCAAGCCGCATAGATGCATTTAAACTCATCATTAATAAGCATTTATTAAAAACTAGCTACCGTTTTAGTTTTTTGTTCCACTTTAGGCTATAGATGCATTTTATTCTCTTTTTAAGTCATCAGGTATGTCTTTTACACACACACAGATACATTTATATATATATATATTTTAAACAGTTTTACCTCATTATAAAAGTAGGATAATGACTTATAGATCAGTATCTGTACAGTTTCCGTTCCTTCTTTGTCACCAGCTGTATAAAATATGTAGTGTTTATATTTAATCAAGTATAAATAGTATTGAATTTAATCAGGAGTGTTATTTCCTGCCAAATCAAAGTGCCAAATCAATTTTGATTCTCAAAGTAATACAAGCCTTGATAAAAGTTTTCTTTACAAAATGTCAAAATTCATATAATTTCCTGTTTGTCCTGTTTAGCCCCACCTTTAGTGTAACATGAAGTTAAATCTGTATAAGCAGCTCTGTTCCTTTTCCTGGACGTTGTTCTTGTCTCCGACTCTGGACTGAGTATTTTTCTCCTTCTTAAAAGCTTATTGGAAGCAAACCTTTTAAACATCATCTTACAGTTCTATTGCCCAGTTAGGAGTGAGTAAACCATACTACAGCTGCCAGTATCATCTCCATACCCACCAAAATATAAAACAATGTCTCCAGTTATTACGTTTTGTTGTGGTTAATCACTACCTTTAAAGGACAACTAAACACCAAAGCAACTTTGTGTAGCTTATAAACTGCAGAAATATGCTTCTTATAATGCTCTCTACATGTCCTGGTCCCTTTTTTGACATTTTAGTGGAAATTAGATCAAATCTCATTTTTGAGCCTAAATCCGTCTGTGTGGCGCCATCTGTGAATTTTCGGTTGCACTACATTTGAATTTCATTCCTATCCTCCCCATTTGCTCAGAAGTTTGTGTGACGTGATTTGGTGGTGTGTGACGTCCGTCGCTCTGCCGCTTGGGGTATAAAAGCAGTCAAGGCTCGCCCCCGTAGCGAGTTGGAGTTGGAATAGTGAGCGAGCGTTTTACATCGATATTTCAGGTTAGCAAGTTATCATTAGCATAGTATTTAGTTAGTTCTTTAGCATAGCGTTTCTAGTGTAGTTACTTTTCTTTTTACTACGGCTCTGTATAAGAGAGGGGAACTTGGCCACACCTCCGTAGCGAGGCGCTATGAACTCGCGTTGCTGTGGCTCTCTCCGCCTTTCTGCGCTGCTGCCTGCCAGTCAGTCACAGCCCAGACCACACCCAGCCAGTATTCCCCCCGCATTTATCCTGGTCCACCAGGCAACCCCTTCTTTTGAGCCGTTTTTCAAAAATAAATGTGGGCGGGGTTATACTCTGGTAGGGTGTTGAGTTTCTCTTTAAGTTTTTACAGTTTTAATATGCTGTTTCATTTTTTTTTCTGGTTTCAAAATATTTCTGGATTATTGTCATCTGCAGGTATTTATTGGACTGTGAACCCCCCCCCCCCCAACAACATACATGTTGTTAAAAAGAATAGACTAAGGATTTGTCCTTCTCATCTGTCAAATCTTGTAAATCTCCTCTGTAGTTAAACAACATCCAATTATCTATGATCATATTTTTTCCATATTTATGCTCAGTGTGACTGCATTGGGGCTGCGGTCTGTGGGGAAAAACCTACAAGAGGCGATCTCCAGGGGGTCTTAGCTGCTCTGTGTGTGGAAGCGGCATGCATTTTATGATATTAGGCTCTCTGTGGGGGGTTTGGAGGAGGAGAATCTGCTGAGAGGATGCTTTCTGCACGCACAATTACACACAGATGATGTAACAGAGAGATCTTACTCTGAAGCACTGAAATATTTATTCCTCCTCATCATGTTGGAGAAAACAGCCCCAGTAGGTTCAGG
The DNA here is from genome assembly GCA_028564705.1 of Apricaphanius iberus. Lineage (NCBI taxonomy): Eukaryota > Metazoa > Chordata > Actinopteri > Cyprinodontiformes > Aphaniidae > Apricaphanius > Apricaphanius iberus. Next base: position 417,356 of record JAPXFQ010001371.1, on the reverse strand, counting down.
TTCCAGCAGCTCTGCAGGGTGCGAGCTCTGCCTAGATAAATCTACACACTCCTTTACAAGAATAACACTGTGTTATGTGCATCTTATGATGAATGTCGTGCTTGGTGTAATGTGATCATTGCATCTATTTACACTTATGTATTATGGTTGCTAGTAGTAAATGTCTGGTTGCTGATGTGTACAGGGTGAAAATGATGCAGGTTGTTTTTATGGAGTTACTTATTGGCTCATCTACAGGAGCGTTTTGGAGAAAGCAGCATTAACAGCTGCTATCTAGGGAACCGTTCTGCCTTCTTTAGCTTCCTCTTAGTGGGAACACAATAAAACACACCACCTGACCTTTACACTAATAGAGTTATCAGTGTTGTGTACCTGGTGTCAGGAAGGGGACGCCTTTACTGACTGGCTGGGGGGGGCAATATTCATACTGCTACGGGTAATTACTTAAACATAGATGGAATCATACCTTAATTCCTTTGAAACGTTTAAATCAAAAACCAGTTTTTCTGCTGCTACCTTTCTTCTTTGAACTCAACACTCTGTATTAAACTGATATATTTGATTACAATACTTTAAATAAAGAAAATATAGACATATTGTAGTATACTGGCCACCATCTTTAACGTTTTTCTGACCTCCACGTGGCACACAGCACGTGAAAGACACCCTCACAACTCGTGGTTACCCCAGATGGACTTTTGTGAAAACTGCAGCTAATTCCAGAAGGAAAGCCAACAAAGTGGTTGAAAAAGAAAAAGAAAACAAACGAAACAATGTAGTCATTCCATATGTGTCTGGGATTTCTGAAAAACTCAGGAGGATTTTTAACAAACACAGTATCCCTGTGTATTTCAAACCCAGCAACACACTCAGACAGAGACTAGTACATCCCAAGGACAGAACACCACACACACACAAAAGCAACCTGGTGTATGCAATCCAATGCAATGAAGAATGCAAGGACCTCTACATTGGTGAAACCAAACAACCACTGTACAAACGCATGGCCCAACACAGGAGAGCTAACTCCTCAGGCATGGACTCTGCTGTTCATTTACATCTCAAGGAGAAAGCTCACTCCTTTGAGGACAGCAATGTCCAGATATTAGACAGAGAGGACAGATGGTTTGAAAGAGGAGTAAAAGAAGCCATCTATGTAAAAGTAGAGAAACCATCGCTAAACAGAGGAGGAGGCCTGAGACATCACCTATCTCCAATTTACAATGCTGCCCTTTCATCCCTCCCTAGGAGACTCAAACAAATTAGCCTCTAATAACAGAAACAACTGTGACTCCAACGACTGTCGTTATAACACAATAGGGCACTAATGAAGCCGAAACCTAACCTCCACCAATAGGCGGCACGCCAACGACCGTCGTTAAGACATGGAGCACAAAGGATCCAATGACATAATGATTCTTGTTCAAGAGGTTAAATAGCTGAGTCTCCACACCAGTTAGTTGGACCAGTCCCAGCCTGGTCAGCGGCGAGCATGAACTGATGAAGCCTCTTGGATAAGAGGTGAAACGTCTACCAAGACAAATTACCAAGTCCAGTTGCGTTTGATTGAAATTTCCTTGAGACATGCAAACTGTATATAGAAAGATTCCTGGGATTTGAACCCAGAACCTTCTTGTTGAAAGGCACCAGTGCCACCATTGACCCTGAATCCCAAACGAAAATGTATAAATATATGTTTAGCGTCAAAAATTGAAGAATTGTAGTATTTTTTGACAAATAAATGTCAATATTATGATCTAGATTTTGACACCCTTAGTATACATGCATTAAACTTAAAGTAGACTGATGTGTTTATCTTTCTGCTTCTGCTGCTTTTTATTTTTATGCGGTTTGTTTTTAATAATTGTTGTGATTCCCTTTAAGCCCTTCATTTATTTCTCTGTGGTCTTGATGGTCTCTATGTTTGCTTTTTCAATTGAAAGACTTTTTTTCTAATTGGGTTTAATAAGAGATCTCCTATTACATGTGTGGTTAACTCAGGCTGCCAGGGAGCGAGAGAGAGCAAGACATTGGGCACATAGTTAAACAGCTGGAACAGGGGGAGAACATATAGAGACATTTCTGTCTACAGTCTTTAGTATAAATATAAGCATTAACTGTAAACATTGCTAATATTCAGAGCTAAAAACAGTTTAGACATCAACTAAATAATCCATTTTCCATGCTTGTATGGCTTACAATCTTCTTACAATCCATCCTTGTCCTGTATTTCTGCTGCTGGGTGAGTTAAGTCAATATTTCCTTTAGGACATAAAGTATACGTGATGATGTAGTCGCTGCAGGCTCTGGTCAGTTTAATCAGGACAAAGCCCCAAATACAAAGCCCTTCAGCTTTAGTTGGGTTGTAAAACACGACGGCTGGGGCAGATCTAACCGAAGCTATCTGACATGTTTTCTAGGAGAGTCCCATGAAGATCTACATATGAACATTTGCTCTAGGGTTGCCAGCTGACTGGGAAAGTCTTCCAGATGCTGATACACCACACTTCATTTGCTGTATTTAATTTTTTCATGAAGGATTTAAGCACGTACTCAGACGTTAGAAGCGCATCACAGATCGCACTATATCAATTGCTTCCTGAGGAGGTAGAGAGCCCAGAGGAAGCGGCCAGGATGGTGATAGTGCAGGTGGTGTGAGCGTCTGTAGCATGTGTGTGTGTGTAGGGAGTAAGGTAGGGAGGAGGTAAAGCATAATCTGTTTAAATTCCTCACACAAGGATTTGATTATGGACCAGTTGAAGTTCACCATAGAGTCAAATACTCATTGTTATGGTTAACAGGAAGAGCAAACTTTCTCTGTCCTTTCGGTCTCTCAGCGGTCTCGTATGATTCCAATCTAACCAAACTGAGATTCAGTTCCATTTAATTTCCAATTCCACCAAGTTGCACTGATAGTTTCTCCAAGTTTGATGACACTTTGTGTATGAGTCCTTAAGCACTGGTCAGATCAGCCTTCAGCGTCCCAGCTCACCCAGTTTGATGGATTACCAACTGACACGCCTTTAGTTTCATGTTTTGATGTTTTGGCTGTTGAGCTGTAAAACCGTCAGTACACTTCTTCAGATGCGCTCCATAGAGATTTGTTTTTATGACAGTGACATTATGCTGTAAGCCTTCAGGGGGCGACAGAGGGCAAATATCTGCAAAGTTATAGAGTGTGTCTTTAAAAATTGTGAATTTTATGCAGCTGACTCAACCAAAGCTGAAATTGTCTGTTGTTTGTATCTCCTGCTGCTTTCCAAGCATCTTGCGACGAGGATGTTGAGCTAGCAACCAGCTTGATTTAAGATCAAAGCAGGACTTTTTCTTTAACTCATGTCTCCAGTGTTTATTAAAACTTTAGAGTTATGAGATCCTGGGAACCCATATAAATTACATCTTACTGAAAATACACTGAAAGTCTGTTGTACTCTTATTGGCCTGAGCCATTGTGTGTCTTTTTAGCTGAACTGTATGAAAGCACACTGGCTGTGCTTTATCTGGGTTCGCTCCCTTCTATCAAAATCTAGGCTAAAACGAAAAAGAGAATCGTGCTTTTGCTGTTGCTGCCCCAAAATTATGGAATACATTACCACTAACCGTTCGTTCTGCCCAGTCTGTTCAGGAGTTTAAATCTCAGTTAAAAACACATCAGTTCTCCATAGCCTATGGTTAAATTTGCATTGTCTCAACTTTTCTCTTTTTAGATTTTTGTTTTTAATTGCTTAGTCTATATTTCTTTTTACATTTATTGTTATTTATGATTGTTCTATGCCTTGTGAAGCACTTTGGTCATCTGCTGTTGTTTTTAAATGTGCTATATAAATACAATGGACTTGACTTGACTTGGTGTGGAGTGCTACAGGATGCAGATCAATGTACCCTGTTTACATACATAAACGTGTTTCTCACGTGCAGCAAAACACAATCCGCTGGTCTCCAGCAGTTACTAATATTTGCTGAAGCAGTACTGTGGAGCGGCAGATGGCAGCCAGACGTGTGTATATGTGTGTGTGTTATTATTAGCGGTGCATTCTTTGATATGTGTCATATGCTGCTGAAGTGCTTTGTTTTTAACCACTATTGTACTGAGGATAAGGAGTAACAATAAGTAATCTGGAAACCTGATCTTAATGTTTGTTTTCCACTAAACCACTCGGAGTGAAGCTCTCTATTTTGTGTTTGTCCCTTTTTGCGTGCGTGTGGGGGTGTGGGTGGATGTGTGTAAGTGTATATGTGTGTGTGTGTGTTGTATAGGACTTGAAGGATTTCCAAGAAAAGAAAACTCAATATAAGAGACTTCTTTAGGAGTCAAAGTGTAAGTTACTTAAAATCAGAATTAAATTCAAATAGAATATGGTAAAGATATTAAAATTAGATTAAAATTATTTTATATTCTTATTCTATTTTTTTTTCTTATTTTTATGCATTGGTGTAGAAAAGAGTAACTGTTTAAAAACATATAAATAAAATGAATGGTATAAATACAATAAAACCTCATCTTCTAGATGATCATGTGATTTTATGTATCCCTATTTTGGGGAGAATAAATTACACATAATAATAGTGTGAAAGTGAAGGCCTTTTTTGCTCAGGCAACGTTTTTACCATCAAACTCTATGATCATTCTATCCCAAATCTGTTTGTCATGCATCAACATATTTTTGTAAGGTGACAGACAGCAGAGAGGCTGGAGGAGATGGAGGAGAGACCAGAGAAGGTAGAGGATGAGAAGCAGGAGCAGATGAAGGGAGAGAGGCTGGAGGAGGTAGAAGAAGAGAGCCTGGTGCAAATGAAATTATAGAGGCTGGAGGAGGTAGAAGAGGAGAAGCTGAAAAAGAGGCTGGATATTCACAGGTGAGGTCAAATAATGGATGTTAGTCATGAAATCCTGCACTGTGACGGATCAAATCAAATGTATTTATAAAGAGCTTTTCATGCAAACAGAAACACAAACTGCTTTATATGATAAAAACTGTTTAAAAATTAGAATAAAACAAGCCTTCACACAGAATATAACATAGTAGTAAAAAATGTTAGTATGACGATGATCTGATTAACAATGATTCCCTCATGTGGCTTTAAAATCAGAGCCTTATATCTAGCAACCAGTGGACATTAATGCTTGTATTTGAGTGTTAGTTACAAACACATTTATATTTCATTTATGTTTATTTCCAATGTTGTTGATAGTATGTTAATTGACATGATGCACATTTTCACTACAGTCTGAAGAGTAAAGATTAGAACCTTTCGAATTCGCTTACTTGTCTTTCATTAGTTACTTTAACCTATAGCATCTACATAATGTGAAATTATGATTGCTAATACAATACTCCCTTGGCTGCAACAAACAATTATTTAAATAATCGATTAATCGCATTAGCGGGGAAAATTTTAAAAACAAGAACAACAGAATATTATTAGAAAATAGTTCAATAGCTTGCAAAACAACATGCTATCACCTCAAATTCCTTACAGCTGTGGCTATGTTTCATCAAAGTGCTGTAAAGAAAAATGTGCCATATTACCAACATAAAAATAAGTTTTTTTGTTGCTTAAAAGTGACCTGAGCTGACCATCTCAGATATCCTACAGCAGTTGAAATATCAAATAAATATATAAATAGCTTTCTATGGCTTTGCTTTATCAAAGTTCTTTAACAACAAATTTGGCATAAATCAACATAAAAACAAGTAGCACAATAGATCTAAACACATTCTCCACTGTCATGCAGAACAAATACCGGACAAAATACATGATAACGTAATCATAGCTTAGCTTGCAAGTGCAACTACTGACATAAACAGCAACAACTTCTGTCGATCAATGTAGTTAAAGCATGTTTCTCCCTGTTTGTCTGTATCGCCATGCATGATGAGTTGATGGAGAGTAGAAATGCACCAAACTCTCACAGACTTCTCTTGCCAAGACGCTATGATCCATAACTTAAAGTCACATCGTTTTTTGTCATTTCCGCGGACACTGAGCTCTTCCCTTCTTCACTGATGACTCCGACATTGGGGGCGTTACTAGACCTTATTCACTGGGGCACGTGCCTTAGTAAAGTCTCCAGTTCCCCAGTAAAGTTATACTGCTGCTCTCAATGGAAACAGCATTCATGAGCGCATCTCCGTGCCTGCATGACTCGAACCTGTCACTTACAGCCAACAAAAACAAGGAAACAAGAAAGGGGCCCAGTAGCCAATCAGGAAATAGCATCTCTGTAGCTGGGTAAGACTGAACGCAACAACCAATGAAACTCGTTCACATGTTTCGTTGTACACAAAAAAACATACAGCACACGGTGGATACACTTTGAGCACAGAGTAAGTCGTCTCCCGCTTTCTTACAACAAATTCACAACTTGTTTGACAGAAGAAAATGACAAGTTGATCGTTGTTAAGGAATGTTGCCCACATAATTAGCATGTGTTTTTCAATGCTTAGCATCATTGTAGCCTAAATTTAGTAGGCTAGTTTATTTCAGTTTACCAGCTTGCGCTCTCTCCCTCATACTCACACTTGGCATAGGCTGCATGCACACATGCAGACAAATAATAATGATTTGTACGTATTATGTAGAGAGAGTCCTGTAAAAGTAGCTGTCACTTCTGATAAACTATTCAGAGATGGACATCAGAAAATTCTTCCTAAACAGAAGCAGAGGGAGGAACAGAGAGGAGGGATGAGGATGAGGGAGGCATGATAGTTGTTCACATTAACAGTAACATAAACATTTATGCTGGTAATGGCCAGTGTTATTATTTGATCAATGGTTTAATTGCAAATTTAAATATGTTTTCTGCATTTGCAAATGAAGCCTATAGGTGATACTTTGCCTATTATGTAGCCTATAATAATCTACACAGAGTCAGACTCTGTAGGCTACATTTGCAAAATTTGTATTAACAGCTTTGTTTTATAACATTTTCCAGGTTAAAGCTTCTTTAATAACTTTTTAGTCCATGTTGTTCTATCAAACTTATGCTGCGTTCACACCGCCCCAAACGGCAGCGTCAGTTGCGGCAAGATTCCATGTAAAGTCTATGGTTGAGTCCGTCAGAGTCTCTGCCGCGCTTTGTGTGCGTTCGCTCCGTCAACTTTTCAAGCGTTACTTGCGTTTCAAGCGGCAACGTAGCAAAAACAAGCAATGCAGAAGTTCAGCTAGCTGAACTTTTGACAGACTTGCGTCAACCAATCAGAGTGTCTCACTGTAGTGACGTTGACAATGTCTAGCCAATCACGATCTGCCAGTGTTTAAAACATGCGGCAGAGAAAGGCCCGTCCACATGCTTTGTAAGCTTCAGCTTAAAAATGTACGTATATATGCCAAACTAGATGCATTGGGAGCATTGCTTGATGCAGACAATGTCTGCGGTCTGAACGTAGCATTATGCTCCACACAGCTTGTAAATGAACTGGCTATGTGCATGTAGGATGTTACCATCTTGTTAGAGTTTGTTAGCCTAATAATGCACAACAGCTTCTCTGAGAAGGGAGCATCATCTATAATATAAAAGAAAGATACTTTTTCTTTCTTGTTTATTTAGTTACTTTGCTTTCCTGAACTACTTCTTATAAACAAGGACAGAGGTCTAGGTAGTAAAGAAGTTGCCACCGCGACAGGCACGGACCACCTTGCGGCCACAAATACGGTCAGCCGCCTCGACAATGGAGGAACGGAATGTGGCCCACTCAGACTGAGTTTCCCCCGCCTCCGTGTTTGAAGTTCAACAACATTCATAATCAGACAGATAAGCAAACATAAAGCAGTGTTGGTGATGGAACAGCTGTTGTTTCAGATCATTTTAAAGATATAAAAACAATTCAGAGATATTTAATAATGTACAAGTAAAAGTTTATTTGAATCAGTTATTCTGAGGGACATTATGTCCTGCAGCTATGGCCGGAACCTGTTAAAAGCAAGCATAAACATAACATAAACATAAGTCAAAACACATAGACAGCTTTGCATGCAAAAAGAACTTTAATGAAAGCCTGTTTTAATAAGCTCTCTCAGCAACTGTAAGGTACAGGCTACAGAGAGGGAAATATGTTTTTTTTCTTTTGAAAAACGTAAAAATTGAAATTTGGCTACCCAACATCTTTGTGACCTTACCCTTACTGTTCCTCCTGAACATGGAGAAATTATGGGGTAAAGCGCTACAATAAGATTTAATAACAAATATCTTAAATACAACATGATCAAAAAAACTCAAATACTTAAAAAATGAGTTTTGGGATCATGCTACTCAGAACAGTGGACATATTTTAACAATAACAGCAAATGGCTCCAAAACTTCACTCCAAAACTTTTAGCAGGGTTCCTACAGGTTCCTTCAAGTTAAATTCAAGTCTTTTAAGACCATCTATATAACAAACTGAATACCTGTTTATGGCCTATTTAACAGTCCTACCGGCAGAGAAAAACACAATTCTTGAACTTTTGTTCATTTATTTCTCTATGAAAAGTGTAAATGATGACCAAAAGCCAGGCAGATGTACAAGAACTCTAAGAACATTTCAGCAGGCCATAAGAAAGTTTGCCTATAACAATGTTCAGTTATTTTTTATCATTGGTTATTATTTTTATAATAATCAGGGTTGACAAATTAAATGTCTGATGAAAATGCGATACGTTAAATGGAGCAAAAATGTTAATACCCAGATATCAAAATTTATGACTTTTTAAAGTCCTTTTAAGGTGTAATTTCCAAATTCATAAATTCAATGCTTTTAAGATTTTTTAAACCCTGTAAGAACTATTTGGTTTAACCAACTATTGAGGTTATCATCATGTAATTAAATGCATTTTCTGTTTTCCAGTGCAATACAGCAAAAGTCCCTTCAACTTGTATTTCATTTGGAAGTTTAGTTATTGCCATATTTGTGTAAACATGAAAAATCTTGAAGCCCATGTATAATAAGATTTTTAATGAGGAAAACCGTTTGTAAATCCGTTAATATTTCATTGAGTTAAGAATATTTTAAACCAAGCTGATGACTCATCTTCCGTCTGCTAGCATAGAGAGCGGCTCATCAGCTGACTCAAGTAAGATGGCCGCCGTTTAGCTACACTTCCCAATCCCACTTGTCATCTAGTGTTTATGTCTATGGATGACCAAGTCCTTGTTGTCTGAGACAGTTTGTGGTCACAGGAGGTTTCTGTTAGCCAACATGATACAGCACCTTCATTGAATGCATTATTAATGAATCATATTCCTGCTGACTCATGTGTGTGTGTATCAGAGTTGTGGTGTGTCTCTAATTAGTTTTAACAGCAGGTTCATAACACACACACACATTTAGAAAGGTGATGAAAGGCTGTGTAAGTCATGCGCAGCAACGCTCTCATGGATAAATATGATATCAGCTGAGAATTTGCTCTTTGGCTCAAACTGATTTCCCCGTTTACAGTCAGCTCCATGAGGGCTAGAAGATGGATCTGTCCTGGATCAACTGTTCTATCCGACCCTCTAATCGCCTTGAAGACATCCAGACTTGGACAGCTCTGGACTTTTTAAGCTTCAATGAAAGCTAGATGGAGGGACTCATATTCAGGCTTTTGACCTTTTCATTTTGGTTGGCTGGGACTCACTATAGACTCAGATTTTACATTTAATCAACAGATCAGCTTGGTGTTGCAAAAGGTTTCCTCCAGTTGAGGCAGATAGCAAAGCTGAAGCCAGTTCTGTTCAGGTCAGATTTGGAGAAGATAATAAATGCTTTTATTTCCACCTAGCTATGTTACTGTAACACACTTTATGCTGGTGTGAGCCAAACATCCTGTTTACAGCTTCAGCTTGTGTAAAATGCTGCAGGCTTCCTTCTAACTGCTCCACACAGACAGGAGCACATCTAACCCATCCTTTTCTCCCTTCATTAGCTTGTTGTACAACAAAGAATTCTTATCTTGTCTTATAGTTGTCAAAATGTTTGTGGTCCTCTCTGCCTTTCAGAGTTACTGCAGCCCTATCGTCCTTCAGCGCCTTAGATCAGTCGAACAGCTGCTCTTAGTTGTCTATAACCAGGCAGAAACCTAGAGCAGGTCAAGCTTTACCAACTGTGGCTCCAAAGTCTGGAATCTGCTGCCTTTTAACATCAGATAAACTTATAGTTTTCTATTTTGAAGTCACTTTTGGACAGTTGTGAGTTTATATGATCCTTTATTGGTCCCTGCTGCATGTTATATGACTGTTTTAATGGTTGTTTTATGGCTTTTACTTCTCTTATTCCTCATTTTATCTTTTTATTTTTGTACAGCACGTTAGGGAAACTCTTGGTTTGTAAATGTGCTTTGAGATGAATAGGATTTGCATTCAGACAATATTAACGTTGGACATGTGCTGCTGATGAAGTCGGCTCTGTTTGGATGAAGAGAATTTGGTCTCACAAATGGGAACCCCCGTATGCTAACTGTAAAGCTACATAAAATATGCTTTCCACCAGATGTATCAGCGGTGTACGACGCTTGGGAAGTGTAATACGCAGCCGATAACCGGCATTATCAGATGCAAATCAGACATGTCTCAGCAGCTTTGTGTTACACCGCTCTCCTAAAAATACGCTGCAGTTCTATTTTTAATGTCTAAGCCTCTAAAATGTGTCAATATCAGCAGTTTGATAGACAGGAAATCAGACACAGGAGCAGAGTGAAGCATCCTGAAACAATAAAAAAAAATAAACATCAACTTTTTTTTTCTTTTTCGTGCCGTGTCTGGCAGTTTTGTACACAGAGTTAGCGTCTGAATAGTGGAAAAAAACAAAAAACAGATCCAGTAATATGAACTAAGAACTACATATTCACAACACACAAAATGGATTTATAAATACAACAGCAATCCCGTGATAAGCTCCTGGCACCAACTATCTGTTGATGATAACCTCAGCCCAACAGTTAGTTCCCATCAGGTAATTTGATTGGACAGGAGATTTTCCAAGAGTGCTGATATTGGAGTACAACAGCACTGGAACTTTTTACAAACAGTATCACTCCGCCATACGAGAGTTCTAATGTTTGTATTTGAAATGTTTGTGTTGCCTGGCAACAGCTTTTCCTGCCTTCCATTTGGAACTATTTACGTTGGCGGAGCTAAATGAATGATTAAACAAAGAATCAAATCATAATCTGCTATTGCTATTTTTAAGTAATAAAATGTTCTTGTAGAACTGTTGTATGAAAGCAATATCACACTCGAGGTTGTGCTGTTGTGCGGAATATCAGCACTGGTGTGATTCGGACTTAGGCACGAGGACGCGGATATTGGGCACAACAGCACTCCCTCTTGTGTGAAATTGCCTAATTAATCAGGGAAGAATATGAAAGGCAAGCATTAACTCATCTAATCTTTAGTTGGTTCTGTGGTCAGTAAATCATTAAAAATACTAAACACAGATCTTCACTTGTAGGGGGTAAATACTAGTGCTTGTTGAGTTGGGTTTTATTAAATATGTAGAAACCCATGTGTCCTTTAAAAGCTCATCAATGTGAAAAAGGGTCATGAATAGTGCGTCCTTACATAATATATGCTTATTAACTGTTTCTGGTTGATTTGGAGCGACAGTGAAACCCTTAGGCTCTACTGGTTCCATAGTAAGACTCATGAAAAATGTTCTTAGTTAAATATTCACGGAGATCCACAAGATAAGCGTTTTTCTGCCTCATGGCCCTTTTTTTTTCTTCTTTTTTTTTACAGCGGCAGACCCATTGCCAACAGAAACATGAAGGCCACACAGTTCTTAACATCTCCCTGAAAGATCATTCTGCACCTGCTGTTCTTTCAGCCTCTCACAGCCTCCTTTCCTCTACACTGAGACACATGTGTGCACAACACAGTTTTATTGAATTAACCTTTACTTTATGCAGCCGGTCAATTAAGATCCAATTTACACATATAATATAATTAGGCAAGGCAGCACACACATTCATCCCTCCTATTAAGAAGATACAATGGCACAGCCTCATTGGGATGCTGCTTCTCCTCCTTCAGCAGTCTTTGCTTAGTATGCTGCTGGTGGCGTTCTGAATGTTATAGATGGTTGGATCATCAATGGCTCTGAACTACTGCAGATAAGGACAGCTGCTGAATGATTGACTGCTAATGAAAACATCACAGTCATATGTCTTAAGGTTAACTAAGGAGCCTAATTGAATGTCAGATTCATGCAGAGTCTACATGAGAGTCTGAGCAGTAGCTTCCCATGAGCCCCCCTGACCTGTCCTCTCTAGCTACAGCTGTAATTGATCCGGACTGCAGGCCAACTTGTACATGACAAAGGTTCCTCAGATAGCAGGAGAACAAACGAAGTCATAGGACAGTGACCCCCCCTTTCCTTCCTTACTATGCATTAGAAACTGGAGCACAACTTGATCACCAACATAAACCAGAATGCCATGGATTCTTTCAGATATTAAAAAATGTCAGAACCTTGATATTGCTGCAGTATTAATGCAACTGTGATTTAAATGTCACAGGAGGAATCAACTAGTAACATTCTGTTTCTGAAACTTATGGCCTTATATTTTCTCTCATTAATTTAGCTAATATTTATCTGATACTGTTATATGGTGAAGCCCTTTGTGCACTGCAGTGCAATCCTAGGTAGTCATTTGATCTGTAAATTTGAGAAAAAGGCTATATCTAACTCCTGACGCAGCAAAACACTGTGAATTCTACAACCTGGATCTCAGTAAAGATGCTCTGTTCAAAACAGGAGCCCATCGATAGACACCTATCTACTCTGAAAATCCCTTTCTGTTCCCTCATGCTTAGACTTAAAGGTGTTCTTCCGCTACTTTTTGACAACTGGAAACTGTTCTTAGATCCTCCATATCGCATATGAAACTTTGTTGGGTCTGAAAATAGCACAGTAGCCCTGATATATGGCCAAATATAACCCCATAGTAAGCCCTACATGCAAAGACTGGTTTTCCCCGCCCACTAGGCCAGGATGTGAATATTAAATGAGCTGCTTGCTGATTGGCTGTTTAACTCCGATGTTGCTGACTGAAGCTATAAACTCACTGTACATCTGTGTTCAGTATGAACTCAGAATAGGCTAGCTAAGGAGCTATCTGGCATTTGAACTGGAGTCAGTTAGCGTAGCAGTAGCTCAGGCTATTGTTGTTCTGCAGTTGGCACACGATGTGGTGCATCACGACCACCAGCAGTTATATATGTATATGCTGATGAAATTGAAGTGGGTTTGCTGATGTAGGTTTACAGTGGCATGGTCTCCTGCTCCTCTGACGTGTTAGCATAGCTATGCTCCAACAAACTGAACCGTTTCCCAGCAGGCATTACTAAACTACAAATGTGTGAAGTAAAGCAGGTAGGACACAGTTTGATATGGTACATTTGACACCCTGAACTGCCTGTATTCAACAACAAGGGTAAAGGTAAATGCTGTTTTGAATAGTAGAACCCGCGTGCCCACAGTTTTAGCTTCACACTATGTTACAAGGTGTGGTAGAAACTTTTGAAGAAACTGTTAAATGAGTTAATTATCCCTTTTTTATTAAGTCAAAGCTAAACAGCAGCCGTCACCTTTAGACACAGTGCTGTAATTCCAATAATTTCCCAGCCACCTGGTTGCCAGTAAGCTAACACTCCAAATCACACTTGATTTGGCCCCCAGAAAGACAAGCCGTTCTGTGGCTGTTACTGCAAGACTGTGATATTCAAGCAAGTCAGCCAGCATATTGTGGAGTCTGTTAGCTTGCCAGGTGGTTACAAACCTACAAAGACTTGGAGGCGCTAACGAGGTAGTAATCCATTCAGACTAACTGGCTGTTAATTGGACAGCAGCACATTCAGCTTCTGTGCTGCTTTGCCGCTCCATAGGGAACTGTGGAATCGGGCGTGTGTGATCGGGAACTGTGACTCTAAGATTTGTCCGTCTCCATGGGATTCAGCTCCTCTTCTGTCTGGCTGTGCTTTTTCTAGCCTCTGTGGCACCAAGCCAGCTGAAGGCTTTTATTTATGGGTCTCTTGCTTCAGTTTCCAGTTGCCTCTGTTCTTCTGGATTTTATGACATTTAGTTTTATTTACGTTGCTGCATTTAAATGGTTTGTGCTTTAACACTCTATTAGGGAAACTGGTTGTAACACAATTGGTGTATGCGCCACTGGCCTTTTAGCAACTACATGCATGACCAGACACGGTAAAGGCGACAGGCTGAAGTTTAGTTCGAGCATCGTAATATGGAAGAAAGGAGTTTAAGTGACCATGACCATGTGACGTTTCTCCTGTTAACAGAGAGTGATCTGAAAAGGTCAACACATCCGGTGAGCTGCAGTCGTCTGGACAAAAATGTCTTGTTAATGTCATAGGACAGTGGACACCCTGGATGAGATTGTAGAAGTAGCTCAGATTACAACAGAAGTATGTGGATGACCATCTCTAAACACACCACAGCTGGGCTACAGTAGCCGACTGAGCTTCAAACCCTTTAGATCAGTGGAACAGAATCTCATTCAGTCCTGAAGGTAAAAGTATGTGAAATCCTGTACTAGTGAGGTCTACCTAATATACTGTCTTTTACCATGCTCACAGTGTTAATGTGGGTATGCACTCGAGTGAGCCTGATGTAGCCTGGCTCTTGCCTCTAGTGAAAAATGCAAAATATTCATCCTTCTGATGTTTTGTCTTTAACTGGCTAAATGGTTTACTTGAGAGTCAGAAACTGGTCATCCCACATAGCAATGCTAAACAGCCTCATCAGAGTCCTGGCTGATATCGATTAGATGGGAAGGCTGATTTTAGGGGAATTAACAGTCTTCAGGGGCCAGTGTGCTTAGTCAGGGCAGCTTCATTCCCTCTCATTGGCATCAAAAGATCATTTTAATCAGTTGTCAGTTAGAAAGATGCTGAAGTTTGGAGTTGGATGGGGCCCAACCATCAGACAACCGGACGGTGATCGGAGCCGATGCCAGATAAGAGTAGCAAATACCAAAGAGATGGAGATGCTTTAACAGGACACAGCCACATTCAGCAGGGCTATTATGGCTGTGTTGACTTATTGGCTGACAGATGGCTGACACATGCTCTGTCTCAGTACCATTGTAAGAGCAACTGAGGCTTGGTGACAGAGGCGCAGAGCTTGAAGAGGAGCTGGCTGGAAACAGCAGCCATTGTTCAACCAGCACTTTATCTCCAACACACTAACTTATATGGAACACATTTAGTCATTGTTGTTTCCATTTTTATAATTGTTTTAAGTGATCTGAAACTCATGTAGAGAAGAGCATATTATCTGGTCAGCTGGACCTAGACAGGTCAGTGACCTTTAACTTCACTTAATTCAGATCTTTGGGATTCTTTGAAAAAGATGTCTGTCAGGATTTATACCTCCAATAATCAGATTTTTCAACCTGCTTGAATGAGCTTTTCATTTCAGATTTAAAATAAGTGCTTGCTTCTATATCAGCTCTGGCCAAAGTTATTAAGGGTCACTTCCAAGAGACAAATGTAGCTATGGTGTCCCTGACCCCTGACCTGGACCCTTCTGTTTCCAGACATGCTGTCTCAGTATGAGGGAGTACTGTGAAGTCTACGACACAATAATTATTCAATATTGGAATCATGGGCTGCAGGAATAACTAGAATGGACATAAGACTGAAGAGACTTTAGATGAAATAAATAGCATTTTCTGTTCCAGAGAAACCTGTCCTTGGATGTAGTAGATGAAGTGGCCCCTGGGAGGAGAGCAGCAGGAGGAGACTTTCCTTTACAATCAGTTTGAGTCACTGCTCAGTTATAGTCCGACTTGCTGATGATTCTACTGACCAAACCGTTAAGCACACCGCATTGCGTGAGTTCACACTCACTCCCCAGCAGTCAGCCCTTTGCACCCTTCAGACATTATAGAAGTCTCTCCAAACCTTTATCCAAACTGTAACACGTGAAGCCAAAAATCCATCTGGTTTCCCTTGGTCAGGAGAGGCATCAGTAAATGGGTTACTCCAGTTCAGGAGTATTGTACTTGTTTGTTTTGAAGTAATATTAAATAGGGATTAACCACTGGTACCAAATTATATACTGTGGACCCCCAACCCTCCACCACCCCACCTCCACCCCCCAGATGGTTGATTTGCAAAATATTATGGACACACACATATATATGTATGAAAAAGAATTAATTACTGTTGTTGGGTGTTCAGCCTGGCCTCCGGTAGAGCTGGGACCAATGCACTGGGGGTTTGGTGAGCTACAGATACAGTCTAGATACGGCGGATGGATCCATAAACACCGGCTCTTCGCCGCCTGGAGAACGTGACCTGCTCGCCCAGTTTGTGCCGTGAAGGTCCAAGCTTCGCCTGCTGAAACACCAACAACATTTCTGAGCAGCTGTCCATCTGTCTGCAGTTCGTAAAAGTTTATAATATTTGAGCAGCGTGGGACGTGGTGCAGGAGCTGCTACCAGGAAACCAGGTGAGGAGGCAGTTCAAGGCTGACTTCTATGCCAAGAGGTGCTTTTACAGCAACAACGGCTCTTTTAAGAGCCACCCACAAACCTCTTAAGAGCATTACTGTCTAAATAGTTTAACTTATTTGGAATTTTTTTATTTCTGTCTCTGTATTGAAAACAGCTTGTGTCATGTAGCTCGGGGGTATTAGCCACGGTGTTTATCAGTATTTCCTCCATGTCCTGCTGAGGCTGTGACTCCATGACAGTCACAGAATCACTGACACTCTGTCCCCTGATTGGTTGTCGTGATTTGACGCTGGAGTTCAGATTTTTCCAACTCGAGGTAGGCGCCATGAGCGCGAATGCACAAAATGCACCACATAAAATGCTAATTGTTCGCGCAAATCAGGCAGAAAAGTTTTTTCGCGACACAAATCTGCTTCTGACTTGAAGCGGGACCCCCTTCTGTGCGTCATCGCGCTCCTCCATTGACATAACGCGTACACCTGACTCGCCGCTCGCTTAATTTGCTTTTGGTGTGTACGTACTGTTAGATATAAATCTGTTCTCTGTTGTTTTTCTATGCATGTATTTATACATACATACATACATACATACACACACACACACACACACACACACACACACACACACACACATTCATACATACAAATAGCTTTTATTATAACAAAGTATTATTTAAAAGCTTCACAACCCTGACCACTTGTCTCAGAGTCACCAATATTTTCAACTTTACACACAGTACAGGAAACTACATCAATAAAAAAAGATTACCATGACAGCATCTGAGCATAATCCCCAATCTGAATAAGGTACTTAATGGATCCCTTTCTGGGTGCTGACAGCAGGCTAAAGAGTTACTGAAGCAACCACCGGTGCAGAAACCACTCATTTGCTGTATTGTCTCCCGTTGAAGCTTGCGAGTCAGGGAATGGCTGCTTCGGAGAGTGTTTATGACTTCTGATCACTATAATTTTCAGAAATGTTCACTGATTTCAAAACTGTGGCTGGAGTGGGGCTTTAATCCCTTTCACTAATGACAGCAGAGCCCAGATTCAGCCTTCAGAACATCATCCTAACTCCCAGGCAAAAGTCCCAAACCTTATATACCAACCTCTGCAGCAATCTCATTATTTGATTAGCTACACAAATGCAGCTGAACATTTCACATTTAATTTCATTTTTTATATGTAGGGCCACAATCAGTGGTTTTTGTCATTGTGGAGGAACTAAAAGTGACATATATTCATCTGCTTGATGTGTGATCTCAAACAGATTGTTCAGATTGAGTATTAAAATAAATAAAAATATTAAATAGATGCTACAGACTATACTTTTTACTAGTTGAAGACAAAAGAGTAAAACATTTTTATGACCGGATTTTATGACCCTGTTGGCCAAACTTATGAAAAACTTCAATAGACACTGTTATATTTATATTTTATAGCCCATCCTCAATGTTTTACAATATTTATTCACTTACTGTAATACTACTTTACTCTTTTTCAGATGTTTCTTAATAATCCAGAGAACATCTGCCTTTGTGGTATTTACTTATTTTTCATGATAATTATCCAAGTATTTTTATTCCTCCCATGTTTCATATGTTTCATTTTCTTTACCAAAACTTATAATAAATTGACATTTAACAAGCCAGCACCTTTAAAATAAGATTTTTTATCTAAAAACATCCCTGATGTCCAAATCAGCAAGAGTCTTCTCCTGCAGGTGTTTATCCAGCGGTATCCCCTCTTCTACCATCTGCCGCATCCGACTGCTGAAGCTGCAGAAGCAGCTGCTTTCTTCTTCACGGGGCTCAGGGAGGCTCTACAAAGACTACTTTATGTAACCGCTGCCCTTCTGGTGAGCTCTGGTACTGCAACTATTTCCGAGAAGCTTTTTCCCTCTTTCAAAATTGAGATCCAGATTCGGGCTTCTCAGAAAACATCCGGGGCTCAAGCCCAAGTAGCCACCCCCTAACTCCACCCCTGTTGACCACCACCATTAGTAGGCAAACAATGAGGTGTTGCTGAAGGACACAATGACAGAGACAGTTGGAGCTGGGGCTCGAACCAGCAACCCACTGATTTAAAGATTAACTCCTGAGCCAGTAATGCATTTACATAGTAATGTCAGTCCTGCTCTCAAAGAGTCATATGGAATATCAAAATACAGATTTTTCAGAGTGGAGATTTTTGAAACGTAGAGTTAGCATATGTTTAACTTTCATACTGTATGTTTTTATTTCCAGACTATAACGACAAGCCGTACAAATCATAACTGTCCACGTATTGATAATTAAAACACGGTTATTAAGTTCATGCTGTTTTATATTGAGTGCTTAGGTGCATGCAGTCCACTGGAGTGAACACATTTTTTTAACTCCATAAAAAAAAAAACATTAAAAAAGTTCTGTCACTTTTTTATATCCTGATGGTTTCTGTGAATAATTTTCTTTGGTGTTACTCCCAGTTTTTTGACCTTGATCAGCCCTTCTCTGATAGTCTGATGGGGTCGAGCTCCTGGTGACGAACAAAGCAGAAAGCAGCTTGTTGGGGCCAAATCACCATCTGTTAAACACATGCCTGAACCTGTACACCCATCATTGTACAGCTTTAGCATAGAACCAGTTCACACAGCCTGAAGATGCCCAGTGTACCTTATTTACCCAGAGTATTAACTTTCCACTTCGGTAGACATGAGGAACAGTTGTTCATATGACCTCTGCCCTCCCTGGTTTAGGAGTGGGTTTATGGGAGGTTTCTGCTTTCCGTCAGAAATGCTTCTATGAGGTCAGACATTACTGCTGGATGAGGAGCCCTGACTCACAATCTAGTGGCAGAGTTCAGTACACCTCTGAATCCAAAGCTTACATGAGCTGACATGGAAACCCAGTCCACTCTCACCCTGAGCTAATCTGAAGGCAAGGTGAGGCTTGGAGGAGTATAGCTTCTGATTCCCAGGAGTTTGATGGAAACCTGACCCACTCTGGGACCAGAACTTTTCCAGACCTGAGCCACCTCTTATGGCTGAGCTACTGTTATACTCCCACTAACAGCTGACTGGTTCCTCCTTAGAAAACGTCCATCTCTACTGGTGCCACATTAAAGGACAGTAAATCTTACCCTACGAGCTCTTTCTATAACAAATATTACTTTAGCAATAACTATACGTGTGTATTTACCTGTACAGTGTTATATAGTTCATAAAGCATATGCAGTACTTTCAGTCTTGTCTCAGATAAAATCTCTTGTACACAGACAGGAAATAGAATAAACAATATCGTTGAGCTGAAGATTTTATTTTTATAATACAATAACTTTGAAAAATGTGCAAGTTTATTTTTTAAATTATTATTATGGATTATCAGAGATTTAGTCTGTTTTCTGCCTCAGTTTGTCTGCTCGGTCTGCAAGGCTTTCTTTTAGGGTGGCAACTGGCACCCTATGCCACCCCAGTAGATCCGCCCCTGGTCTCCCCATTTTGTCTGGTGCAGTGACTTTTATGCTTACACAGTGAGAGTCAGCGATGGATATGATTGAGTGTGTGTCGCTCTGTCTCACAAATATTTGCCCTCTCCTCCTCCAGCCTGTGGGAACACCTACGGCTGTGAGCTGCTGCGATGGATGAAGGGAGGAGTTGAGATGAGGTCGTCTCAAAGAATGAATCAGTGCTAGGAGGAGGAGGAGGAGGAGGAAGGCTGTTGCTCTCTGGTCAGCAGTGGTCAGGGATGACAGGGTGTTGGAGCTGCTCAGCTGTTTACCATCTGCGTTCCGAGGCGCCATGCCGCTCTCACATCAGTACTCGCTGGGCGTCCTTTACCTCCTAACCTCCCAAGCATATGTCACCTGCTGAGGTAACCGTGGCAACGGAAAGCAAAGCCCACACACATGCTATTAGGGCTTTAAATCAGTTCAGCCTGGTTGGATGTTGCTGTGAATTTTACAGCTGGAGCTTTTGTCCCACTCAGCCAGTTTATAATGTTCTGTTGAGTTATTAAAATATACATCCAGTTTTGGGGATGAGCAACAGCAGCAAATACTGCATCTAATACTGTAAACATTGACAATGAAGTGATGATTGTTAGTCAGTAGAAAATGTAGCTTTACTGGAATGTTTCCCAACTGTAAAGATTAGACAACCCAGTAAGGCCACCACAGGATGACCTCATAATATGCTAATTAGATGAGTACATTTGCTCCCATAACAATCTTTGGCTCATAATGAAGATTTTTTACAGTTACTGTACATTATGTCTTTATCTTTAACCATATTGTAGCCACAACCTTTTAAAATAGTGATATAAAACAGAATATCTTATTTAAAAGACTGATGACACTTAAAGAGTTAAAACCGACCGTCTCCTTGCAGTAAAACAGCTGCTGATTTACGTATATATATAGGTAAATTGTAATTTAGAGCTATTTTTAAACATGTTATCATAAAATGTTACTAGAATGACTGGAGAGCTGGGTTGGACTCACCGTTACAGCACTACAATGGTTTGAGTCCTACCTCACGAATAGGAAGTTCTATTTGTCCATCGGAAATTTCTCATCAGAAAAAAAATGAAATCACTTGTGGGGTCCCCCAGGGCTCCATCCTGGGTCCCCTCCTATTCAATATTAATATGCTCCCACTAACCAACCACTATGCAGACGACACTCAGCTATACATTACATTGTCACCAGGTGACTTTGATTCTATCTACACCTTAAATGAATGCATTGAACAAATCAACGACTGGATGTCCCGTAACTTTCTCCAGCTAAACAGAAATAAAACTAAAGTCATTATTTTTTGACATAAAGAGGAACGATCCAGAATCAGCACACAGCTTCAATTAATCCAGCTAGAAACTACCAACCAGGCCACAAATCTAGTTATAATAATGGACTCAGACCAGAACCTCCAGGGTCACATAAAGGCAATAACAAGGTCAGCTTTCTATCAGCTGAAGAACATTTCTAGGATTAAAGGACTGATGACACAAGGAGACGTAGAAAAACTGATCCATGTGTTCATCTTTAGTCTGATTGATTACTGCAACAGTGTCCTCACAGGTCGACCTAAAAAGTCAATCAGACAGCTGCAGCTGATACAGAATGCTGCTGCTGGTGTTCTCACTAGAACCAGGAAAGTAGAACACATCAGCCCAGTTCTAAAGTCCTTCCACTGGCTTCCTGTAGCTCAGAGAACAGACTTCTAAATACTCCTACTAGTTTATAAATCATTGAATGGTTTAACACCAAAGTATGTTGTCACCATAGCAACCCAGCAGACCAATCAGGTCCTCCAACTCTAGTTTACTAAACATTCCTAGAATTAGAACTAAACATGGAGAAGCAGCTTTCAGCTTCTATGCTCCACAAATCTGGAACAAACTTCCAGAAGAATGCAAAAATGCTGAATCATTTGGTTAAAAGTACTATTCAGAGCTGCCTTCGAGTCCTAAATTGTGTTTTTTGATCACTCTTTGATTCTCGTGATGTGATCTCTATTCTTATTTTTTAACCAATTGTGTTTTCTGTTTTTAGTCTATATTATATTGCATAAATTTGTTCTTTATTGATGGATTAATAGATTGTGCTTTATCTGTTTTAATCTATATTCTTTTATACAAATATAAATTTGTTCTTTACACCTTCTCTTTTTATTCTTATGTTTTGTTTTTAAATTTCATACTCTCACATAAATGTAATTTTTCGTGCTTCACTTACTAAATGCATTGGATCTTTTTTAATTTTCTTATTTTTATCACGTATTTGGTTTCATTACCTCTGAATCATGTAAAGCACCTTGAATTGCCTTTGTGTCGAAAGTCTGCAATAGAAATAAAATTGCCTTGCCTTGCCATTACCATGGTGACCAGACAGCGTTAGGGTGTAGACAGGATGTTACGTTATGTTGTTGGTCAAATGGTACAAGCACACATCTAAGTTACATTTATTATTACATTTACTAATAACCTCATTATTATGCCATGTCATTTATTTTTATTTTGTGCCTATATCTGCTGCTTGGTGTGAACATTGTCTGATAGTAAAGCAGTCTTTGGCAGGGAACCTGCTGAACTCTCTCCTTATTCTCACTGTATATGAAACACAACCAGAGCACCTCAGTTCCAGAATGATCTAACATATTTAGATGCACAAATTGCAGTTTTTGGACATATTTAGGTAAAGTTCTGACTTTTACACAGAGGTGTAAAGAGTACTAAAATATTCTACTCAAATAATTGTTGTGCTACTCCGATGAAATTTTACTCAAGTTCAAGTAAAAATACCAGTCTCAAAAATTTACTCAAGTAAAAGTAAAAAGTAGCGTATTTAAAATGTACTCAGAGTAAAAGTTAATTAGTAATATTTTTTTTACAGCAGTCACTCCTGAATATTGCAAACAGACAATGACATAAATCTCAAAGTTGTAATTGCAGGTTAACTAGAAACGTGTAACACTAACAGTCACATGTGCTGTGACTTTCCCCACATGACCTAAAGAAGACAAACCATCAAAATGTCAGATATTCTGCTGGGCATCTGCATCGTCTAAGTTAAGGCCATCCACACTAACATCAGTGGTTTGTATGTTTTGTCCTCCGTTTCCACTGATGGGGATTTAATTTGCTTCCATGCTTGCTATTTGGTTGATGTAATAAATCTGTGATTTCCATAACAATCTGAATGTCTTATATTCTTTTCTATAGATGGTTGTAGTGAGCGAAAGACCTCATTGGCTGCTGCAGCTTCCTGTCTGTTTCAACTTAGACAACTGTTCAAATTAGCCAGATAGTTGTATTCAGTGTGTTTGCACAAGAAAAAATGGAACAGCAATGAAATGCAAAACAAGCTGATTTTATCAACAAGTCAAAGAGAAACATGCTAACATTAGCCTGGTAACTTAGCATCC
Source organism: Apricaphanius iberus (assembly GCA_028564705.1). Lineage (NCBI taxonomy): Eukaryota > Metazoa > Chordata > Actinopteri > Cyprinodontiformes > Aphaniidae > Apricaphanius > Apricaphanius iberus. The sequence goes on along the minus strand of JAPXFQ010001371.1, from coordinate 394,013 downwards.
TGCTTCTTATGAAAACATTTCCATCAGGTGCAACAAACAGGGGTTTATTAAACACTCTAGCTTATTGTTTGTCAAACAATAACAAAGTGAAACTCCTGGTGGAACAAAGTATCCGTCCCGTATCTGTAGTAAAAAACGCTGTTTGCAGCATCAACCATGTGTGATAGTGTGATAGCGTGAAAGCGAGGGCAACCACAATAACCATCAACTGTAGCTCAGGGGGTTCAGAGGGTTGCCTTGCAATCGGAGGGTTGCTGGTTCCTTGGGCAAGACACTTCACCTACCGCCTACTAGTGTTGGTCAGAGGGGCTGATGGCGCGATATGGCAGCCTTGCTTCTGTCATTCTGCCCCAGGGCAGCTGTGGCTACAATTGTAGCTTGCTTCCACCAGTGTGTGAATGTGAGAGTGAATGAATAATGGAATTTGTAAAGCGTCTTTGAGTGTCCAGAAAAGCGCTATATAAGTTTGATGCTTTATTATTATTATTATTATTTTACACTCAACAAAAATATAAAGGCAACACCTTTGTTTCTGCTCCCATTTTTCATGAGATGGACTTAAAGATCTAAAATTCATTCCAGTTACACAATATTACCATTTCTCTCAAACATTGTTCACAAATCAGTCTAAATGTGTGATAGTGAGCACTTCTGCTTTGCTGAGATAATCCATCCCACCTCACAGGTGTGCCACATCAAGATGCTGATCTGACATCATGATTAGTGCACAGGTGTACCTTATACTGCCCCCAATAAAAGGCAACCCTGGAATGTGCAGTTTTGTCTCACAGCAAAATGCCACAGATACCACAAGCATTGAGGGAGCGTGCAATTGGCATGCTGACAGCAGGAATGTCAACCAGATCTGTTGCTCGTGCATTGAATGTTCATTTCTCCACCATAAGCCGTCTCCAAATGCGTTTCAGAGAATATGGCAGTACATCCAACCAGCCTCACAACCGCAGACCACGTGTAACCACACCAGCCCAGGACCTCCACATCCAGCAGGTTCACTTCCAAGATCGTCTGAGACCAGCCACTCAGACAGCTGCTGAAACAATTGGTTTGCATAACCAAACAATTTCTGCACAAACTGTCAGAAACCGTCTGAAGGAAGCTCAACTGCATGCTCGTCGTCCTCATCGGGGTCTTGACCAGACTCCAGCTCGTCGCCGTAACAGACTTAAGTGGGCAAATGATCACATTCGATGGCGTCTGGCACATTGGAGAGGTGTTCTCTTCACGGATGAATCTCGGTTTACATTGTTCAGGGCAGATGGCAGACAGCGTGTGTGGCGTCGTGTGGGTGAGCGCTTTGCTGATGTCAATGTTGTGGATGGATTGGGCCATGGTGGTGGTGGGGTTATGGTATGGGCAGGCATCTGTTATGGACCAAGAACACAGGTGCATTTTACTGATTGCATTTTGAATGCACAGAGATACCGTGATGAGATCCTGAGGCCCATTGTTGTGCCATACTGTATATCCATGAACATCAGCTCATGTTTCAGCAAGATAATGCACGGCCCCATGTTGCAAGGATCTGTACACAATTCTTTTTAGCTGAAAATGTCCCAGTTCTTGCCTGGCCAGCATACTCACTGGACATGTCACCCATTGAGCATGTTTGGGATGTGCTTGACCGGCGTATACGACAGCGTGTACCAGTTCCTACTAATATCCAACAACTTCGAACAGCCATTGAAGAGGAGTGGACCAACATTCCACAATCTGATAAACTCTCTGCGAAGAAGATGTGTTGCACTGCATGAGGCAAATGGTGGTCACACCAGATACTGGCCGGCTCTGAGTCCCCAGACCCCCAATAAAGCAAAAAACTGCACATTCCAGGGTGGCCTTTTATTGTGGGCAGTATAAGGTACACCTGTGCACTAATCATGATGTCAGATCAGCATCTTGATGTGGCACACCTGTGAGGTGGGATGGATTATCTCAGCAAAGCAGAAGTGCTCACTATCACACATTAAGACTGATTTGTGAACAATGTTTGAGAGAAATTGTAATATTGTGTATCTGGGAGCAGAAACAAAGGTGTTGCATTTATATTTTTGTTGAGTGTACTTCCCTCAGAGGTAAGATATTTTATTTTGCTATGGCATCCAGAACCAAATGGAAGCACAGTTGTAGAAATGGGCAACATGAGTATATGTGCCATTATTTTCAGCTAAAATAGTAATATAGAGGTGCTGACATAACAGTAAAGATTCATTAGTTAAGAGAAAAACTTCTCAGCTTCCTTTTTGTGACTTTCTCTGGGATCCCGAGTGGAAAAAACGAGTCTGCAGTAATACTGGAAGACTCCCTTAGGCGTCTAGTTTCTGTGTACTCGTTAGAAGTCATGTATTAACGTTACTGAGTTTGTGCATACATGTGTGGGGGGGCGGGGGGTTGTCCTGTGTGTGACTTCTTGGTGTGTATGTGGGCTAATCTTAGCTTTAGCTCCGGATTACTGGGTATAAGCTCATGACTAGTACTACTGGACAGCGTTGTTCTGCAAGAGCAAGCTGCATCAGAGGAGCCAGACATGCATTCACAGACCACAAACAGAGTCTTAGGGCTCTTTGTTCGTAGCTGTCTCTGCTGTATCATTTTTTTGTAACACTGTTCCTGTCTATCATCATGGTAATGTTTTCTGAAAACATCAGAGCACTTAGTGTGCCTTCCTGCTGTTATGCTGCACCATTTATGATTAATGCCGAGTCCTGTCCACAGAGTAAATGACAGCTTGGAGTGAGAGGTATCTATGATGGTATGATGGTGTCGGACCGTACGTTTAGCACTGCCAATGAAAAGGAGGGACAAAGCAACCCATAATTAGTCCTCTCAAATGAGGAGAAAGCAAAAGGAAAAGCTTCTGCGCCATTTAGGACAACTGAAGCAAAAAGGAAAAGCACAGATGGCAGGTTTATGCTGCCAGCCAATAATGATAGAAACTTTTCCCAGAGTTGTAGACTGTTCTAAAAGTTTTGTAGATGGTGGATACATGGTGAATTGAACACATATTTTATGACATATTTTTAAAGTAGACTTAAACACATTTTCTGTGTGACTTTATAAATCTTGGAGTGCTGAAACGTATGATGTTTTGCTTTAATGTTGTTTTTATTTGTTTTATTTTGTTTTACTCCAATCTTATTATGACAAGAAGGAATCATAAAATGCAAACTTTATATTTCTTGTTTTCATGTTGCAGCTTTTATTAAATTTTTTCTTTAATCTTTTTATTCTTGTCTTGTTACACGTTATTTAATTGCTGAATATATTTTCTCTTTTAATTGTTAAGCACTTTTTGGCTGAGTAAAGCTCTATTTAGATAAACCGGAAAAAAAACATTTATTCTACATTGTGCTTCTCTGCCTCTGGGTTGCCAATGGTTACTCCTTAAACCCCCCCGTCATAATATTCACCTGACACTTTGTATTGACCATTTATAGCAGAAAGTGGGTGTGTAGTAGCGGATATGATCCAGTGGCATCTCTAGCTGGAATCATCTGTAGCTGTGTATTCGCAACGTTTGATAGATCGGAAACTTTCTTCATGTATTACATTTCTTTGCTGAGCTGAAGCATCATTTTAGTAGGGATTCTACACAAAGTTTTATAAATGAGCCCCAGATCTTATCAGAAATTATGGATCAAAAATGCCCTCATAATTTATGATCAGTGCATTTTCTAACCTCCTATCTTAGAAGTACATTTGGTTTGAGGCATGCTAAGAGCTCAGTCAAGCCTTCTCTTCAGACAGACATCAGGCAGCCATGTCTGTCAGAGCTGCAATACAGGAGCAGGACAGTACAGCTAAGAATCAAATGGTCTTCAGCTGCAGCTATACGAATTATTCCCAGCACACTGCTGAAGTATTTCAGACTGCTTTTGATGTTCTAGAAACAGGAGTACAGCTGGATTCAGATGGAGACAGACTGATAGGAGTGAAGCTGTGTTAGGGTGTGTGCGGTGGGATGCATGGACCCAAATGCAGAAGCAGATACAGTCCAGCGCTGTTTATTAAAGTGCTGCTGGTGATGATGTAGATACTGACGAAGGTGATGATGATGGCAAGAACAGAGAGACAGGATGAGCAGGAGGGAGAACTGCAGGATAACGCAGAGTGGAGACTTCAGAAATGATCCAGAGCTGTGTGAGGTGAAGAGAGGGGTTAGAAAGACACGAGGGAAAGAGGATCAGGAGAGGGTGGTGGTGGGAGGGAGTGAAAGGGGCATGGAACGTTCTTTAGTGACACGTCACAGAAAAAAACTACACTCATAATCAATAACTGAATACTGTATAAGAGTGGAATGTGACACAATATAGAAATCCCTATAATGAATAGTGCAGATTTATAAAAATCATAAAGGTGTTTGAGGTGAAATGCAGAATGTTTATCACTGTGGTCCAGTAGGGGGTGTAGTTTGCTTGTAATCTGAGGGCTGAAAATTCAATTCCAGCTTCTTCCTGGCACATGTTGATGTGCCCATGGGCAAGGCACTTAAGCCTGAGTTGCCTACCGATTTGTGTAAGAATGCAAACTTGCCAACCAGTAGGCATTTTAAGATCAGCGTACGCTGGTACGACTAGTCCCTCTGAACGACGCATAAAGCTGCAGACGTGTGAGTTCTGGAATAAAAGATGTCTGACCCATGTCAACGACTTCGTGCAATCTGCTGGGATTCCTTACATAGAAAACCTGGAACTGATTGCAATGTTTGAATAATTGGATTGAAATGACTTTTGTTCTAAATTGGCGCTATATGTGAAAACACGATGAAGCAGCGTGGTAAAGCAGTTTCAGCCAATCATTGTAGAAAAGCAGAGAATAACGAGTCTATTTTGTTTTTACGTGTCCTGTCCTCCAAACTTCCTACTCTATACATCGTCCTCTACACTTCCTCGTCTATACTTCCTCGTCTATACTTCCTCCTCCATCCCTCCTCCATACTTCCTCCTCCATCCGTCCTCCATACTTCCTCCTCCATACCTCCTCATCCATACTTCCTCCTACATACTTCCTCCTCCATACTACCTCATCCACACTTCCTCCTCCATCCCTCCTCCATACTTCCCCCTCCATACTTCTTCCATACTTCCTCCTCCATCCGTCCTCCATACTTCCTCCTCCATCCCTCCTCCATACTTCCTCCTCCATACGTCCTCATCCATACTTCTCCTCCATACTTCCTCCTCCATCCCTCCTCCATACTTCCCCCTCCATACTTCTTCCATACTTCCTCCTCCATCCGTCCTCCATACTTCCTCCTCCATCCCTCCTCCATACTTCCTCCTCCATACGTCCTCATCCATACTTCTCCTCCATACTTCCTCCTCCATACCTCCTCCTCCATACCTCATCATCCATATTTCCTCATCCATACTTCCTCATCCATACTTCCTCAACTATACTTCCTCATTCATACTTCCTCTGGGCTTTAAAAGGTAAACTATGTCTGTATCCGCAGACCTTCCAGCTTTTGGGAAACGTGAACTGTACCAACCTGACGTTACTTTGACTGTGGAAACATTTGAGGTATTATTTTTCTTAGCAAATCTATCGATTGTGTTCATCAGCAGACCTGCCAAACAAAAGAGTCTCTATGTTCCTCATGAGTGAATGAATAAAAATCCAAAACAGTGGTCATGCTTGGGACCCTCTTAAGCTCCTCATCATGCATTTCATGATGATGTGGACATCAGCCACCAGGGAGCTGCCGGTTATTTATTAATCAGCCCTGGTGACGTATGAATAATGAACTGTAAAACAATGTCATAATTACATTCTAGAAAACAAGAACACCTATTGCAATATACAAAATAAATTCCCATTTTAATTAAGTACATATTGAAATTTTTGATCGTTTTTTATTAAATAAGTATGAAATAATAAAATGCTGTTAATTTGTAATTATCAGCTTGTATCGGCACACAAAGCAAGTGGACGTTTTTACTTTTACTGTTTAATATTCAAATGTCCAGTGTAGATATTTTAGAGTCAGGTCAAACTGGAAAAATATATATCACTTTACTTGTCAAAATAACAGTTATGAACAAATGTGTGTTGGAGGGGGGTGCAGACTATCGATGTCATGTGGAGGACAACATTTTTTTAAAGATTGTGGCCAGTACAGTACACGAAGTCTATATTTTCTTTATTACACCTATTGGAATAAAACAAAAATGTACAACCAAATTTTAGCCAGTTAATGGGAAAATGATAGCATGCAAACTAATGGAGTTGAAAAAAAATCTGTGAAAAAAAAGCAGCACAATGCAAGTGTTCCTCAAAATATGCTGAGGTGGTTGGCATGTCTGTAAATGTGTGAATGGGTAAATGTTACCGCAGTGTAAAGCACTTTTATTGCTCAGAATAACTACAGAAAGTCCAGTCCATTTACTGTTTAAGACAATAACTAAAATGATACAATTCTGACAGAGAACACAAGTTGGAGTCCTGGATATTGGATGAGATGAGCCAACATCTCCAGCTGCTCCCACAGAGCTTAGTAAGCAGATCCAGGGTCTGATTAGGAGCTGCGTCTGTCCACCTGCTCTGCTGTTAACAAGACGGAGGCTCTGATAGCGCAGAGAAAGGCTAGTCTGATGGGTCAGGGTGGGACAGGACAGGGTGGGACACATCAGGACAGGGGAGGTCTCTGTGGAGCCCTCCAGCAGACATGGCTGAAAGGCTTACTAGCTGGTTGGGTGATTGGCTTACTGACTGGCTGACTTGCTGGCTGGCTGACTTGCTGGTTTACTGGATGGCTGACTTGCGGGACGGCTGACTTGCTGGCTGGTTGGGTGATTGGCTGGCTGACTTGCTGGCTTACTAGCTGGCTGGCTGGTTTACTGACTGGCTTACGGGCTGGCTGGTTTACTGGCTGACTGAGTTGCTGGCCGAATGGTTTACTGGCTGGCTTACTGGCTGACTGGCTGGCTGACTTGCTGGCTTACTAGCTGGCTGGCTGGCTGGCTGACTTGCTGGCTTACTAGCTGGCTGGCTGGCTTACTGGGTGGCTGGCTTACTGGCTGGCTGGTTTACTGGCTGGCTGACTTGGTGGCTTACTAGCTGGCTGACTGGCTGGCTGACTTGCTGGCTTACTGGCTGGCTGACTTGCTGGCTGACTTGCTGGCTGGCTGGTTTACTGGCTGGCTGACTTGGTGGCTTACTAGCTGGCTGACTGGTTTACTGACTGGCTTACGGGCTGGCTGGTTTACTGGCTGAATGAGTTGCTGGCCGAATGGTTTACTGGCTGGCTTACTGGCTGACTGGCTGGCTGACTTGCTGGCTTACTAGCTGGCTGGCTGGCTTACTGGGTGGCTGGCTGGTTTACTGGCTGGCTAACTTGGTGGCTTACTAGCTGGCTGACTGGCTGGCTGACTTGCTGGCTTACTGGCTGGCTGACTTGCTGACTGACTTGCTGGCTGGCTGGCTGCATGCCGTATTTCATGTGTGTTCTGTGCAGCCGGCTGATTGGACCTTGCTCCTCAGGTTAACATGGTTAGGTGTAGACCGGTTAGCATGTAGACCGATGCTGTAGAAGCAGACGCGCCTTTGTAGGCTGCTTTAGATTGTGGACATGTTGAGGTCAGGCAGCTGACTGATCACCAGCTGATGTTTTACCAGCAGCAGCATGGGCATAGAGGGAAGGCAGAGCTTAACAGCCAGCAGGTCCATTGACGTCGGTGTTCCAGCTGTTCCTCATTCACCTTCTTTTTTAATTATTTTGAAGCATTTTTTCCCATGACTCAGGGTAAAGCTGAGGTTTCTAACAGTGGCTTTATGATGTATGTCCTGTCTCAGCCTGTAGATGTTCAGGTCTGTTTTATGTCCTGTCAGTAGGTTGCAACACCTCCTCTATTTGGTGACAGACAGCTGGCTGTTTCTCAGCTCTGTAGGCGGGGATGTTTGCAGCTGAGGTGGGTTTGAGTCTCCTTTACTCTGGCTGGTGCTTCAAATGAGGCCCAAGCCTTCATTTTCTTGATAGACTGCATATGTTGTTGAGTTAATAGCTCAGCATAGTGGTCAGAGGTAGACATAATACCACAGCTCTGATGCTGTTTTCTAAAAACTCATGAGTATAGTGGTTTACAGTGAAGCCGGCTCTACATTGTGGTCCAACTTGGAACTTGATCATATGTGATATGTCCAGCTGTTTTTCTGCTTGAACTAACAAGGTTTGTGTGTTTGAAATAGACTTAGGTTTGGTTCTTCTATATAAGAGCAAGGTGGCCACCCAGCATGTTATTACCCTGCTACAGCCCATAAACCTAGAGTTTCACCGTGTTGTCATGCTTCTCTGTTGTTCTTTAGCATTCTGGGAAACACATGTAAGAAAAAATCTTTTATTTGAAGCTCCTAAACCAAAGTAACTGTTAGGTTGTTTGTGGTGTGTTTGGGCATCCATTAACATATGCTGTTTTTGCAGCATTAGAATATTAAAGTCAAGACTTTAGGATTACTTTACTCAACCTAAGTCTGATTTGATGAACAGGACTGTTTTTTTTATAGATCACTTGTGTTGTGGAACAATCTTCCAGCTGTGGTTCGGGATAATAACAGTAAATACAGTTTCAAAAAGAAACAAAGACTGTACCTGTATTCTAAATCCTAGTGTCAAGGGAACAGCACTAGGCTGGTTTAAATCATATCTGTCCAATAGATTCCAGTTTGTTCATGTTCATTATGAATCTTCTTCACACTCAAGGGTTACTTGTGGAGTACCACAGGGTTCTGTGCTTGGACCGATTTTCTTTACTATATATATGCTTCCAATTCGTAAAATAATTAGACAACATAGAATAAATTTCCACAGTTATGCTGATGATACACAATTATAGTTATCCATAAAACCTGATGAGACCAATCAGTTAGGTAGATTACAAGCATGTCTGGAAGACATAAAAACCTGGATGACTCTGAATTTTCTACTATTAAATTCAGACAAGACAGAAGTTGTTGTCTTTGGACCAGAACCTTTAAAGTGATAGTCTGGATCTCTAAATGAATTAAAAATTTTAAGAATTGTATTAAATTGACCTCCTGGCCTTAAATGTTGATATAAAATAAGTCATTTTATGAATTATAACATTACGGGTAAGTCCCGCCTTCCCGTATCTCAGGTATGGCTCAAAAGCCATGGTGCCGTCCACTTGAACCAATCAAATGATGCCAAGGGCTGTCAATCATCACGAACGCTGTGCGCTCGTGCTTGTAACTGCACGCATGCTCAGTTTTCTGTTTACACGGAGCCTCTGAATCAAGCCTCCACCATTAGTCCCGAGCGCAGCCATGGATCAACACTCAGCTCAAGAGCAGAAGATACCGATTTCAAACCAAAACAGCGTCCTCACCTCCGATAACTCCATTGGTGACTCTCTGGTTGTTTTCACTCTCTCCTCCGCACGTCTTGGCCCATGCTTTTGTTACTTAAAGGCTGGACTACTGTAATTCCTTATTATCAGGAAGTCCACATAATGCAATTAAAAGCCTTCAGTTGATCCAAAATGCTGCAGTAAGAGTTCTGATGAAGATTAACAGTAGAATGGGAGGCAGATCGTTTAGTTATCAGGCTCCTCTCCTGTGGAACCAGCTCACAGTTTTAGTTTTTAGGCTTAAAACCTTTCTTTTTTTAATAAAGCTTATAGTTAGAATGGCTTAGGTCAACCTGACCTATATTTTTAGTTATGCTGCTATAGGTTTAGACTGTTAGAGGACAGACTGACCATTTTTTTTTCACTCTTCTACTTTTCTCTCCTACTACTCTCCAGATATATTTTTTCTGCTGTTATTGCGATTGTTAACCAAGATTTATCTCAGTATTTTTCTTTCCATAGAAGCTCCACATTGTCTGATATCCTGCTCAGCTACAGTGCCCCCTGCTGGAAAGGGAGCATTGGTCCAGATGATGCTCCCAGTGAACATCATTCTCCATGTCCTGCTATCAACTTTTTACTTTCTTTAATATAGAAAGTACTCTTACATCACGTTTGTTCTTTCTGTGTCTCTTCTTTGTCATCTCAAACCTCCAGACCGTCGTGGCAGATGACTGCTTGTACTGAGCCTGATTCTGGTTCTGGTTCGGCCGGAGGTTTCTTCCTGTTAAAGGGGAGTTTTTCCTCTCCACTGTCGCTACATGCTTGCTCCGTATGAGGAATTGCTGAGGATTTGCTGTGGTTGGAGTCTGCATGATCAGGGCACAACCTCACATCAGTGACTCAGCACAATCTGCTGGGATTCCTTACATGGAAAACTTTTAACTGATTGGAACGTTTGGATGATTGGATTGAAACGACTTTTCTTGTAAAGTGCCTTGAGATGACATTTGTTATGAATTGGTGCCATATAAATAAACTTAAATAGAATTAAAGAGTTTAAAATGAAATTGTAAGTTTAGCGTGATTTATCTTGTAGCTAAAAGCAGGGAGACTTCCAATTCTAAAACTAATGCTTAAATAGGACAATAACTAGCTGAAACATCACTGTCCTGAGTGTAATAATAGTGCTTACAGTGCCTTCAAAAAATATTCACCCCTTTTGAGAAGTCACTAGTCCCTGCCTGTCTAACACGAAGTAGGAAGCAAAGTCTGAGAGGGGGAAATAAAGTCATATCAAGTCATGTCTGGAAAATGTTGTAACTAAGTATTATTCAGGTTTGTTAAAGTAGTTAGAACGTCTACTACTAAAATACCGACTGAGTACTGGATCTACTGGTTCTACTGGACAACAGCCTGAGAAGCAAAGCTCTGCCTGCAGCACATCATCAAAATTATCTGTGTCATAGCTCTCTGTAAAATTTGGGATTTATTGTTGGAGACCCAGTTGAACTGGACTAGTTCAGGCAGGAAAGTCACAAATACATCTGTAATACTATATGTATATATATCTGAAGACAAAAGGTCTTCAGAACAAGTTGTGATTTCAGTAATGGATTTGTTTTCTTAGGCTTTCCAAAAAGAGCGGTGTATCATCTGTGTAACAACTAAACTGTTTCCCACGGATTCTACAACAGGAGAAGCATTAAGACTGAACAGAAGGTGTCCAGGTGTAGGACATGTGGAACACCAGATGAAGCTAAATGTGGAGGACAGTTTAGGAACAACACAGCTGTTCCCAGCTACTCCAACTGCTTCTCCACTAAAGTCTTGGCTCCTCCTCTCTCCTCAGTGGACTACAGAAGTATATTGGGATGTTTGTGGGAACTTTTGCTTGGTGCTAAATGTAATGACAGATTGGTCCATGTTTGTGTTCTCATTGCTTCCAGCTTCCAGTCCGGTTCTCTTCCTGCCTCATTGCTTTTGGGCTGTGGAGCGAGTTGAGTTGAAGACAGTAGGTTCTGCAGACATGTCTGGCCACTGACCAGTAAAATGATCCTCATGGCCCAGTGACTCACACATGCAGAAATCCCTGGCAGCTCAGACGAAGTTTTTGAGCGGTGTTGCGTAAGAAGGCTTGCAGCTATGGTGTGTGATATTTGAGGAGACAGTGAGAAAACCTTGTTCCATCCACTCCTCTGTAGCCTGAAGGATGGGTCCAGGAGGCGGCCAGAGACGGTTCAGTGTGGGAGGAGAGTTAAATGAACACGCAGGCTCCATAACGCCCCCTGTGCTGCCGGCCTGTCTCAGCTCTGTGGGGTCGTTAGCTTTTATGGACCCCAGCCTGAGCTCAGAGGAAGAGACAGAGCCAATATGCTGACCACAGACCACCCCCCCCCATTCTATTAATGTAATTAGTCTTAATGAATATGTTTCCCAGACCCAAAACCCGTCAGTGCTTCCCTTTGGTTTCTCTCTTATAATCTTACTAAGATTGTTTTTATGGTCCAGCTGGCTGATGCAGCGTTCCCTCCTCCAGGATGTGGTTCACTAGATCACTGACGCCTCATCCTCTGTTTACACCACCAGGACATGAAGCAGCTAGAGGCTAACTGTCTGTGCTCCATCTGAAGTGGATGATTCTACCTCAGATTTCATGAATACCTTTAAAGCCCCCGCTTAATGCTTTGCTGCTAACCTCTGAGCTTTATCTTTGTGACGCTGTGGTCACAGGCTGCTTTAGCATTTTTTCAGCTGTCATATTCCATGTGTGTGATGGATGGAGATCCCCCGATGTAATGGTGACCTGTGAATGCTTCCCTCAGCTATCTGATCCATCATGGTGCTCCACAGTGCGTGGAAACACCTGCAGCTCTGATTAAATGTGAACTCTGACCATGAACACACAATAAGACTTTTACTGGCTTCTTTTTATGTTTTATTCATTCAGTGTGTAAATAATTTCTACCATCTAGGCTTCTAGTGCTATTTGACAAAACTGCAGTATAATCATTATTTATGGATAGAAGCTGATCCCTAAACTTAAACATTAAAACTTTTTTTATATTTTGGTTTGTGTATGACGGTTATGAGTTCTGACATGTTTAATGAAAAGGAGAAAAAAAATACTTTTTTCCATTATTTGAGCTGGAGATCATCAGTCCTGGAGAACTTAGCTTCTGCCCATCGTTGTTGGATTTATTTTTTAGACAGAGCATGATGCTGATCCCACGTTCACACCAAAGCTGTCTGCCTCTGGGATCATGAACGCCTCTGGGGATCTTAGATCCTTTTGGACGACATGTTTCTGCTGTCCAGGACCTTAAATGTTTTAAATGATTTAGCTGTGGGATGATGCCATACAGCTAATGGTGCATCATGGTCATTAATGATGCAGCAGTTGTGTACATGCACACTGGGATGATGACATCAGGCAGCAACTGGGACACTTTATCTTCTGGAAAGCTGGGAAGTTTTGTTTTTTCTAAATCATGGATAAAGTGCAGTGTTTCATTAAAACAGTTAGGAAGAGAGACATTAAATTCCTATGTAAATAAAGTATTAGATTATTGGATATATAAATAGTTGTATGACATGTTCTGCTTCTGGCTGATTTACATGAATAATCTAGGTGACTGATGTGGTTTAAGGGTCATCAGAGAGAACATGAAACCAAAAACAGGAGTTATTTACTGTTCTTCAAAAGTCCATGAGACTGTAATGTTGTGTAGCTTTAAATGTTCTAAAAACCCTTCTGGAAAACTGCATTCTTAACCTGACCTCAAATTCCTCTAAGTTTAAATTCATAAATAGCTCATACATTAAAAAATGATCTTCCTACAGATACAGCCGCTGTTTAATATGAATGATCATAATTTCTTCCATTTGAATAAAGAATAAGAAGTGAGATGTTTGCTGCTTTCCTTTAGATCACCACCAGTTGGTTCTAGATACAAAAGCTTACACACAACAAAAGTGTCAAATTATTTTTTAATAAAGATATTTACCTTTTTTATTCAACTGCAAGTCCAACAATGTATCACACAATTCATTTAGACATCCTTAGCTAGAAAGGCTAAATATTATGTCAGGAGATGTAAATCTACTGTTAAAGATAAAGTTTAGGGCTCATTATTGTGGTTCCATCTTTTGTTCAGATATTTTTTTGTAATTTTGAGCATCCCCAAAACACTGACCCAGAAGCTAAAACTTGTTTGTTCGGGAAATGTTTCAGGTGGAACTCGTAGTGTTTGTAAGACAAAATTATAGCGATACGTCTGACAAAAGTAATACCTCACAGGTTTTTGTTATCACAATACTCAAACTTATTATTAGTGTAGAATAATTGTGTCCAGGTATGACTAGTCTGTGTGTGCTGTTTTTGTGTTTGTCTTATTCAAGGTTGCTCCTAAAAGCAATAAAGCATTAAAAGTTCTGCTTTATTCACCAAACAGGAACAAGGAAATGAAGTCCCCCTCCAATCTTAGCAGCTAACAGCTAGCTTCTGAGTGGAGTCAGCCAGACCAATGAGAAGTCTGTACAAGTTAACTCTGTCCATGCATTACTGCAACTCAACTAACACTTCCTTTTGTTCTTCAAAATAAGAGTACCAGCAGAGTGTCAAGGTCAAAGCACCTACACCCCACACCCCCACCCCAGTTATCCAATGCTATGTTATACAGGAGTACTCACTTACACTTACTACAAAGTAAATGACTTTTACTTGTATAGTGCTTTATCTAATCCTGAGGAGCCCAAACTGCTAACACTCCATTCACCCACTGGTGCTGGTGAGCTACCTAGTAGCCATGGCGCAACCTTCTGACCACCAGCAGGAGACAAGCAGGGTGAAGAGTTTTGTCCAAGGACACAACAACAGAGGCAGTCATAGTGGTGTGTTTGGAAGCCAAGCAGCGTTCAGACAGATCGAAGTTCAAAAAGCTTCATGGATAATAATGTGACAGGAAAACAATCTCATTAAAGAGAAGAGATGCATCAGAAGAACAATGGTGGCGATATAGGCATCACAGAAAAACAACAAGATTAAAAAGCTATTTGCATCTGAAGCAAATATAAAGCTAAGACATGGCAGACGCTAGCTGATAAAGCGGTCTATGACTTCTATGGGAAGGGAGCAGGAAAAGCTGCTGTCCTGATGTAAAGGAGCAGCCGTCTGCTGCAGACGCTCAGGTCAGAAAACTGTTGGAAAGTTGAGAGGAAGAACATTTTTCAAGGGATAAATATCATGTATCCGAAAAAGATCAGAGAGAGAGAATCCAGCTTTAGAAAGCTTGGGGTTCAGGTGGTAGGAGATTGACCCCTAACAGTCGGGTTGCTGGTTCGAACCCATGCTTGTGTAGATTGGTTGCTGTGCCCTTGGGCAAGACACTTGATCCTCCTGCTAGCCTGCTGATGTTGGTCAGGAGGACAGAGGTGGGGTGTTAGAAGTGTGCCACCTAGGAGCTGGCTGCTCATTCAGTCGTCCACAGCTGTGTGGGAGGAGGTAAGAAAATCTGCAGCACTCAGAGCTGTCACTCTGTATGCCTTTCTCCTTATCAGCTGGGAGCAGCAAACCTCCCCAGCATGCACACACTCCTCTTTGCAGAAACAAAAAGATTGGAATGAACAGTGTTTTTTTTGTTTATTCCTCTTTTGTTTGAATTAGCAGATATTTGCAAAGTTTGCATCTTGTTTTACGTTCTAACAGTTTAGAGAGAAGTCAATCTAAACCTTAGTCAATAGGGTTGGAATTGTAAAAGTCTGCAGAAAGTTGGAGATACATCGAGACTTCAGCTGGTGACCACATCTTACACTATGATCAGTGAATACTATGTTCAACATCCAGAAGGGGTCTAAAAATAAAATCATATTAAGAAAAGCTGTTGGAGACTTCTGGAACTAACTAACTAGATTCTTCATGGGAAGTTAAACGTCTGTAGAGTTTTTGAAAAGTTTTTCAGTTTTATCCTTAGAAACTTTTCTGAAACGTCCCAGTTAAGGTCGCCATCCTCTTTACGCTGTTGATCTCATAACCGTTCCACTCAGAGATGGACCACAATCACTACAGCCTCGTGGGGACAACACCACAGTTTATGCTGTCCACTCAGAGCAGGAGAAGAACAAGAACATTTCCCAGATAAAACAATAAAACCATGTCTCACTAGTTTTGTACCCTTGTCACTGCGGATTCCTATTGGATGCACAACCATGGTCAGAAAACACAGACCTCCCTGCCAGTAGGAGCGCTCCAACAGGATGAAGGGTGGGAGCTACTCACAATCTGCTAGGTTGACTTTTCCATGCATGTTTGGCGTCCTCCTATGACAAGGATGATTATTGTTAAGCCAGCTCATCCAATCAAGATGGTCAAAACAAACAGAGCTACACATGGACGTGCATAGAGCCCCCTAGTGGTCCCCAAGCTTTTATCTCCCACAAACCACTTTAACATAAAACAATAATATCAACACACTGGTGGAGAAAGGCAAGAAAAAAAAAAAGAATGGCATAAAAAATTGGGGTCAGATTTGAATATGATCATATGAATAAATACAATGTTTGCTCATAACTTTATTAGTATTTCCATAACATCTCACTAACACTAACTACAACATGAGTCACATCCTGTCTGCCTCTGACACTCTCTGGTTGCCATGGTAACATTTAAAAATGTTTTACATTAATAATTATCACTAAATTAAAAAAATACAACGGTCCACAATTCTGAATCAGTATCCGTCTAGGGATGTATTAAAGGTCCCATTGCATCATTAGAAATCTGGATGCTTATTATTATATATCAGGCCTTCAGAAAAGAGGCAGGGAATTTTAACACAAAGACGTAAAAGCAGATGAGCGCCCACTCTCCTCTGACTGTGGCGGATCAGCACAGTGATTCACGTGGAATTCATACGGATCTGTGTTTTCATCTCCTGCTTTTCTGCCTCACTCTCTTCACCAGACTCTGGGATCTGAGATCAAAGTCCAGAGGTTTCATAATCTCCATCTCAATCAAAAGACCTTGAGATTGTTGGGGAGGAACTCTAATGACAAGGACATGAATAGTTTTAAAGCTCTGCTTTCATTCTTTTCTCTTGGTATTTGTTTTCTTTCTGTAGATAATTCCACTCTATGAACAGCACAGCAGTGCAGTTACAGCAACTTGTACTGCAGCGCGTCAGCATTGAGCAAAAGCCTACAAGTTAATTAAGAGGAGTGGGGCAAAACTAATGAAATGGCATCACTGGCATGTTACTGAGAGTTGAACTGGAGCTGCAGATAAATTTAAAAAAGGATGAGGAACAGCCAGAGTAGGCAGAAACAGAGCTGCAGCGTCTGTACTTCTGTGGAAAGGGGTTTTCCAGCCAGTATTTTGTCCCTCTGATGCTTTCCTTTTTGCATGATCAAGACTTGTGTTCACAGATGTGCCTGTGCTCAGTTTGTTACACACTAATGCACACTGGGAATGCTGCCATTCTTCTCTGTACTATCCCAGTGTCCCCTAATAGTGTCCATATTACTCATACTTGTTTCTTTTCATTTCATCCATGTTCTTCCCTTGAAGAACATGTGGAGAACAAAACTGAAGAACTTGAAGACATGGGTTTTCCTTTGGCTTTTCTGCTGCTATAATCACGTGAAGTAACATTTGTTTCTGGCAGCTTATGAAATAAGTCTGCTTTAACTAAAGGCTGGTTCACATTGAGTGTTTTTCGTGCATGGCTCTCTGACGGCCTGGCCCAGAGTCAATGCCACGAACGGTTCGAATAGAGAGGCTGGACAGCTTGGATAGTTCACATTAAGCAACCTGAGTCAGACCTGATATTTGGAAGAGACCCTAGAAGAAAAGAAAAAAAATGACTGAAGAACACAAGCATCATGTAGTAGCAGAGCAAACATATAAGACAGATAACATGATTAAAGTCACAAACAAACTCACAATCATCCATTATGGAATCCAGCAGAGCAGCGGCTGAGGAAGGCTTCTTTCCCTCTCATTCCTCTTCAGTTGTTTGCTGTAAATATTGTCTATTTGCTTTAACTACTTTCAGGTTCTTCGACTTGACCCAAAAGTACCTAAATAATTACGTGTGGATTGTTTATCGCACATAAGTCTGTCAGCAGGGTGGAGAAAACAAGTAAAACCGATACAGGTGGCTGCCTTTGTAGCTATTTCTCAGTATGGAACCCTGGAGAATGTCTGCAGAGAATATCGTGCAAAAGGAAGGGATGTTTTTCCATCCACCTTGGAAAACGCACAGGTACCCTGACAGAAAGTACTGGACAGACTTCTGCGCTGGCTGAGAGGCACACATTTCCATCTCTCTTAGTCTGACACGTTGCGTGAAATTTCCCAGAGGCGTTACAGAGGGGCGACAAACACTTTGTTGCAGCAGAGCAGAGAGTTCTTACTGATTGCTTTAGTGATATCTTCAGACATTTTTTCTGGGCAGTCATATAGCCAACTTCTTTTTTTCCCCCTCATTGTTACCTTTAGAACCATTGTCTTTGATATCGTACAGAGGCAGTGTGTAGTTGTGTTGAAGTAAGAGACTCTTACAAGGTGTAAGATTTGATCATTTGTCAAAGTTAAACAGATTTAAGAGGTGTTTTACTAGCGTTTTAACATACAGTTAATTTCTCTACAAAGCTCAGAGAATCTTTTGGAGTAGCTAAATGAAGAAAGGTATTATGCCGATCACACTATTGCAGTTCTGCCTCTGAGTTCAAGATGCACCATATAGAAATATGTCTATAGCATTACACATACAGTGTGATTTCCTGCCAAGCCAGACTGCCACAAATTCTTTGGACGTATTGAGAAACACATGCTGCACCACTTTGGAATTTATGTAAGCGCTACTCTAATATTGCAGCAGTTTCTGAATCTTATATACACCCTGCCTACACTCTGTCTGCACTGATGAAGATTCACTTACAGTGGGGCAAAAAAGTATTTAGTCAGCCATCGATTGTGTAAGTTCTCCCACTTAAAATGATGACAGAGGTCAGTAATTTTCATCATAGGTACACTTCAACTGTGAGAGACAGAATGTGAAAAAGAAATCCAGGAATTCACATTGTAGGATTTTTAAAGAATTTATTTGTAAATTATGGTGGAAATAAGTATTTGGTCAATAACAAAAATTCAACTCAATACTTTGTAATATAACCTTTGTTGGCAATAACAGAGGTCAGACAATTACTATAGGTCTTTACCAGGTTTGCACACACAGTAGCTGGTATTTTGGCCCATTCCTCCGTTGCAGATCTTCTTGAGAGCAGTGATGTTTTGGGGCTGTCGCCGAGCAACACGGACTTTCAGCTCCCTCCACATATTTTTCTATGGGGTTGAGGTCTGGAGACTGGCTAGGCCACTCCAGGACTTTCAAATGCTTCTTACGGAGCCACTCCTTTGTTGCCTGGGCGATGTGTTTGGGATCAATGTCATGTTGGAAGACCCAGCCACGTTTCATCTTCAAAGCTCTCACTGATGGAAGGAGGTTTTGGCTCAAAATCTCACGATACATGGCCCCATTCATTCTTTCCTTAACACGGATCAGTCGTCCTGTCCCCTTAGCAGAAAAACAGCCCCAAAGCATGATGTTTCCACCCCCATGCTTCACAGTAGGTATGGTGTTCTTGGGATGCAACTCAGTATTCTTCTTCCTCCAAACACAACGAGTTGAGTTTATACCAAAAAGTTCTACTTTGGTTTCATCTGACCACATGACATTCTCCCAATCCTCTGCTGTATCATCCATGTGCTCTCTGGCAAACTTCAGACGGGCCTGGACATGCACTGGCTTAAGCAGGGGGACACGTCTGGCACTGCAGGATTTGATTCCCTGTCGTTGTAGTGTGTTACTGATGGTAACCTTTGTTACTTTGGTCCCAGCTCTCTGCAGGTCATTCACCAGGTCCCCCCGTGTGGTTCTGGGATTTTTGCTCACCGTTCTCATGATCATTTTGACCCCACGGGATGAGATCTTGCGTGGAGCCCCAGATCGAGGGAGATTATCAGTGGTCTTGTATGTCTTCCATTTTCTGATAATTGCTCCCACAGTTGATTTTTTCACACCAAGCTGCTTGCCTATTGTAGATTCACTCTTCCCAGTCAGGTGCAGATCTACAATTATTTTCCTGGTGTCCTTCCAAAGCTCTTTGGTCTTGGCCATAGTGGAGTTTGGAGTCTGACTGTTTGATGCTGTGGACAGGTGTCTTTTATACAGATAACGAGTTCAAACAGGTGCCATTAATACAGGTAACGAGTGGAGGACAGAAGACCTTCTTAAAGAAGAAGTTACAGGTCTGTGAGAGCCAGAGATCTTCCTTGTTTGAAGTGACCAAATACTTATTTCCACCATAATTTACAAATAAATTCTTTAAAAATCCTACAATGTGAATTCCTGGATTTATTTTTTCACATTCTGTCTCTCACAGTTGAAGTGTACCTATGATGAAAATTACTGACCTCTATCATTATTTTAAGTGGGAGAACTTGCACAATCGGTGGCTGACGAAATACTTTTTTGCCCCACTGTATAACATGCCAAATGCTTCAGTGGTTCCAACTGATAGCAGCCTACTTTGATTGATTTCATTAAAGTAAAAAATCAAAGAAGGCGGTGGCACCACTGTGAAATGAACTCACCTATGTTGTAGCAGTTATGACTCCTGTGAATTTTACACCCTTCACCCCATTGCACAACACTGGAGTGCATTGTAAGTGGCTCTCATAGGTGGGATGTTTAGAACTGGGGTGGTTTCATGGGAAAATTATTTCATGCAGCTACATGCAACTGCTGCTGATTGAATCAGCTAACAGCTGGTTTTCTTAACGCCGATTCCCTCAAGCAATGGCGCCGCACTTCCATGGAGATCTAAGAATCGTTCAAGTTGTGTTAGGGCTAAGGATAAATGATTTAAATGTTATTTTGATTGTTTATTTCACTGTTTTTTAATGGATTTCTAGGATTTCACTCTCACTTCTCAAAGCTTCTTGACTGATTAAAAAAAACGTTACTCCGTGTAACTGGAGTTTTTCCTTTGTTCTTTGGTGCGAAGCTAAACATAGTGGCTACAAGCTGCTGTGAATATATTAGCGTCGTACTCTTATTCTGATTAGTGTGGCTTTACTCCAGTGTTCATAAACGATCATTGCTACCAATGGTATTCAAAATAAAGAATCTGGTTTAAAATAGATGGTTAATCCATTATGAAAATAGTTGTATAAGTCATTGTCATAATTTTTAATATGCCAAAGTACTACATTAGATATATCACTGCGGTGACTGATCCATAAAATAGAATCAATTCTCCAAAAGTTTGTGATTTCTATTTGGCAAATGTTTGATGGAATGTTAATTCCTCCAGATAATTTTTTGTTGTCACTTCTGCTTTGTCACTACCTTCACTACTGCCCCCGCGACCCGACCCCGGACAAGCGGAAGATGATGGATGGATGGATGGATGGACTTCTGCTTTGTATTGTGAATTTGTTGTTTGAACACAAACCAAAGGGCTTCTTATTAGTCTTAAATTAATTGTTATTAGTTTAAAACTAATTTAGCTTCAATCCAAGCCTTGGTAGTTAAGCATACATATTCATACTGAACTGTGACATCACAATCAATTTGTTGGTAATTGTTTCTACTTTTTTTGCATATTTGTCTATTTTACCATTTTACTTTTGGTAAATAGTTTTATTATTTCTTCTTATTTCATTTACTTTAGTTGTGTGTTAAATTATTGTGTTGATTAAAGTATTATTGACTATAAACTTTTGTGTTTTGGAAGGTCATAGTTTTTTATTATTCTACATATATATGTGTATTTACTTGTTTAAGGAACCCTAAAAACTCATTCCTTCATCTATTTATTAATTACCTGCACTGGAAAAGAGGAATGAAGATTAGTTACAGAAAGACAGAATACACGTGTGTAAATGAGAAAGAACCAGGTGGAATGATGAAGGTACATGATAAAAAGTACTTAGGGTCAACAGTTCGGAGCAATGGAGAAAAGTGGTGAAGAAAGAATGTTAGGGCAGGGTCCGCCACTTCATATAAAAAATATATCAAAAAATATGGCCCTTGAGTTACAATTATTACACAGGCCACGGTAATTAATTACTGAATATTTTCCATCTTTTACTGTTTTTTTATGGTGACAGAAAGACCATGCTGTGTATTCGGCAGGATTTCTTCCCATTGATGCAGTAAGCTGGTCAGACCCAGAAGACAGCTTGTTCACAAAGTCTTTCCAACTTCTGATCACTTCAATTTGACAAATGTTATTTCAAAAGTTTGTCTGACATAGTGACTCCGGGCCACAGTCAGTTGTTATTGTTATTATTGATTGTTAATATTGATTAAAATGAATGAAAATAGAATACTATTGAATGCCGTGCCTCTGTGTTACTTGATACAAACTCTATCTTTTAAAGATTATATATAGGTGTATCAGAGTACTGTAAGATGAGTTTTTGATGAGCTCCAGGAGAGACAATATTTGGAAGAAGAAGCAGGATTAATATGAAACATGCTGCTTTTGTCATATTTCTGTTGTAGGATTAAATAAAATTATGAGCAGAAAGCACAAATATGGTAAAGGACTGGCTTTGTTAGTTCAGTAATAGAAACTTATTTACCATGAAAATGTCTGTGTTATCCATAAAAAACTAATCATATTTATGTTTGCAATTTAGTTTTTGTTAGATATGAAGTAAGTAACTGAAGTTCTGTCAAATGTTTGGCCAGAGAGTCCTGCTGTTTTATTGGTCACTTCAGGGACACGCTTAGTTAACACTCAGGAAAAGTATCTGTACACAGTTTGTAATTTTGTATGAATAATATCTCGTTTTAAAATGATAAAACCATATTTTCAGAATGTGTGTCTGTGCCTTTTAAACTAAAGTGTCTCAGATGACATGTCAGAAAATCCACTCAAACCTTATCAGAATTCCTCCTACCTGCTGCTGTGTTGGACCCCTGGTACCGATAGCACATTAATGTTCATCTGGGCTCCTGTCAACTACTTGTTCCTCAGCAGAACCTGAACATCTTAGTATGACATGTTGGTATATAAGGCAGGCCTCCTGTCTCTCAATCCATCTGATGTGTCAGAAGTCAGCGGGCTGATGCTGCAGGAGCTCACCAGACTGAATGGCTGTTCTGCAAGGTGTTGGAAGGAGGCCTCTGTGTGTGTGTGTGTGTGTGGGCATGTTTTAATATCTTTGTGAAGACCAAAAATAGGATGTTTACTATCCTTGTGGGGAGCGACAGCCGTTGTGGGGACCAAAATGTGCCCCACAAATCTGAAGGCCTTTTTGAGGCTCAAAATGTGGTTTTAGTGTCAGGGTTACGGTTAGGTTATGGTTATGGTTAGGCATTCATTTTTGATGGTTAGGGTTAGGGGCTACGGAAAGCATTATGTCAATGAGAAGTCCCCAAAAGATATTAAAACACAAGTGTGTGTGTGTGTGTGTAGGTGTGTGTGTGTGTGTGTGTGTGTGTAGGTGTGTGTGTGCGTGTGTGTGTGTGTGTGTGGGTGTGTGTGTAGGTGTGTGTGTGTGTAGGTGTGTGTGTGTGTGTGTGTGTGTAGGTGTGTGCGTGTGTGTGTAGGTGTGTGTGTGTTTGTGTGCGTGTGTGAGCCTTGCAGGTGCTAGCGTGTCCAGGCTTCTGCCTAATCCTCATGGGAGCGTAAATAAGCAGCCTAGCTGTGCCGCCTTACATAAGCGCCATGCCTGGGAGAGAAGGGTGGCATGAATACAGAGACGGCTGGTGCTGAGGAACAGAATTAGCCGTTACAAGAAGGTGTAGATGTATGGATGCAATTTCCTGATCAGCTCCTTTCATTCTCTGCCAAGTGTTGCTGATTGAAAACAGTTTATTGCTTGTTGTTCTGGTCCAAACTCAGGAAAGGACCCTGGTTCTGACTGACATCAGTCCACTTCAGCTGAACGATGGCAAACTCTGAAATGAATTTCTGCCAATGCTGGATCCTTTTCCTACGATCGTTGGCCCCATAAATCAGAATGCAGCACATCATCCCCACTCCACCCACCCCACCACACACAGCACTGAGGGCTCAGCTTCATTTGTAAGTGTGCTATTCTCTGTAGAGACACCACAGTGCTATGGTGGGACCCAAAACCCGGTCAAATCTTCTCTGAGATTTCGTTAAGCTCAAAATAAGCCTGCAGCTGCAGGTGAACAACTTTCTCTAGCACCTTGGAAAGAAAAGGTAGCTTTGAGTGAGACCTATAGTTTGATATATAATAGGGTCCAGACTCCCGCACCACGTATCCGTAACTCACCAAACCCCCAGTGCAGCGGTCCCAGCTCTACCGGAGGCCGGGCCGAACACGTAATCCACTCTGTCCTCCATCAGCTCGCTCCATAATCCACCGCCAGCTGCACTGTAGCCCCAGCTCCGCTGGAGGCCAGTTCGCGCGTGAAAATACAATATTTGAAGCGCGACCAGTTCACGTTGTACACGCTTCAAGGTGCGAATGTTCAAGCATCCAGCTGGGGGCATGTGGCGCGTTTTGATGCTTTTGGTGTGGACACACAGTAACAGGGTTAAGCAGATGTTAAAACCCTAAAGTGATTTTTCAGAAGTCTGGTCCACTTTATTCTATCGGTAGTTAAAACCTTCCAGAAACATCCATGGATTCATAGTACATCCATCTGCCACGTTTCAAACATGACTGCATGTCCAGGTCCGTATGTTCGATCAGCTCTCTGTGTTCAGGTATTTTCTTCTGCTGTTTTCTGTGTTGACTCATCCATTTTCACTGCACACTGTTACAGTTCTCAGTATTCCTAGAATGCCACATTTCATGTGTATGCGTGTTTAATGCTCTCCATTTTTTGTCTTTTCCACAACTTCCATTCATGCTGCTTGGACGGCTGCTGAGTGAAAGCTGATTGAAGCTTTACTGTCAGCAGCTGAATCAATTTGTGAGTGTTCTGCGTTAGCAAGGAAGGAAGAACAAGGCTTTGCCAGTCCAAGATGTCTAAAAGCTGTCAATTAATTGCTGTTTAACAATTCCTGCCGAGTCAAAGCTAAGCGCTCTGACTTTTCCAGAGAGTAAGGATGGCGAGCTCCATTGGCCAGCCGTCCATCTAGCTCTTATTAGCTGTCGGCTGTAATGAAATGCTGCAGAAATGTTTGTGTCCTCTGAGGATGGAGCGCTCTGGTCTTTCATCAGTCACCAGATTTTCTCTTTGTTAGCTCACCAGATTGTTTCAACATATAGCTGTGATTTCCCTCAGAAAATCAGCTGAATCCTTCATATTGACTTGAATCCATTTTGGTCATGACGCTCATGAGCGTCTTCTGACAAGCTATTTGCCTAATGTGCTCTGAATGAAATTATATTTCATCACTGAGGTTGGTTAAGAAAGGTCCACACTGCAACAGACAAACTTTGTAAGAAAAACAAACTGCTCCTTTAACCAAATAGAATCGCCTACTAGTGAATTTTTCATTGATCAGTTCTTTGCTTGAGGCGTTGCTTGTTTGGACAGTTATAGCCTCTGGTTCTGGATGCTGTGCAGCTGGAAGGATTGTTCATCTTAGTTTTTTTACAGTTGGACAGTTATTATGACACATAAACATGAAAGAAAGATATTATTGTTATAATTGTAAGCTACAGATGAATAACAAATGATAGCTGACCTTTGAGCCTTCATGGATGCAGAGCAGGACCAAAGAGTAGAGAGAGGAAGAAGTTCAAACCATCTCCACCATCCCTCATGACAGAAAGGATCATATCCCCTACTCAAACATCACTGCCCAGCTCTCCAACCATACGGCCAGGCAGAGATTTAAAGAGGAGCAGCAAAAGCAAATGAGGTGGATTAGCAGAGCTAGCCAATATTGGTGTTTTTTCACTAGTACCTACTCAGCCCTACTTGGCCCTGGATGGTTTTCCACAGCAGGGACCAGACCAGCTGGGACCATCTCCAGTGAGTGGGCTCATCATACGGTGGGCGGGCCCACAGTATGTAGTTAAACGATGCATTTACCTTTTGTTGTGTCCAGATAAAGCACTATGAAAATGTGTATGTTTAAACTGCAAATCAAGTTCTACATTTACAAAGGATTTGGTATGGTTAACATAAATACTGTTGTCACAGTAACTTCAACAATTGTATTTATTTTAACTTTTACTTGGGTTTGCTGAATTCATAGCACTTTGTGTGTTTTACTCCCTATTCATCTTTAAAAATGTAAATGAAATCCAGAGGTCTCTCAGAGCACAATTTGAATTGTCTCTGCAAGACGCTCTGATATCAAGCAATGATCCTGCTACTGCATTACCTGAGCAGCTGGGGGAACCAATCAAATCGGTGTATCTGATGTAGGCGGGCCAGAGGCAAGCTATGCTGATGACGACAGCGCTGAAACGTCCAGAATCATTTAGGAAACATGGCTACAGATGAACAACAGTTGTTTGAAACAGCTTTAGCTGCTGCAATGAACCACTTAGACTTGGCTTTTCATCTAAAAGATGAAGAGCAAACCTCGCTCCAATCGTTTCTTTGCAAGAAGGATATGGAGTGCGAAAAGTCTCATTATAAATAAACTCACGCAAGGTTTTTTACAAATGCACATGCTCATTTAGACATGCACATGGTCTGTTTCACAAATGTAATTTCAAGAAACAGTTGTAATATAAATTCACAAATGCACATGATGAGGTTTACAAATGCACACAAGCTGTTTCACAAATATAATTTTGAGAGAAACTTCAAATATAAACTCACAGATCATACGGATCGTTGAATTTATGGACCGCTTCTCATTTGTGAACCTCTCTGCATTTGTGAGAGAACTGTGTGGTGAGTTTTGAGACTCACGGAACACTGAAGGACAACAAACGTCATCATGCACGCAATCAAGTTCATCACTACCCAGCTATGTTCGCTTTCAGCCAGTTGTATTTTTCTATCCTTATTGCGGGCCGAACGTACAGACCCTGGCATTAATTACTAATTAGTAATTAGTCCTCAGTTTATTAAACCGTGCGCACGGATTACTAATCCGTTTCCTCTTTTTTTTGGCAAAGATTTGCAATCTATTCCCTTGGTTTATTAAACTGGGCGACCGTGTGGGTGTTCTGTTTGCTTGATAAAGCACCCTGGCTATTGAGTCGCTGTGATGGCAGAATGGTTAAGACTCCAGACTATCACCCTGATGCCGTTGGTTTGAATGTGTGCACTCCTGACCATGCGTGCATATGTGACAAGTTGGGAAACCCCCCCTCGCGCTATTTTTTTGACGTGCTCGGTGCTCCCGTTGAATGTCATACAGATCCCTAGACGTCAGTAATTGACAACATGGGGAAGACATAGAATCCGTTTAATTGCTTGCTTGTTTAAAAGAATGTGTTTTTGTCCTTCTCTGACCTTAAGGTCAGAACATAAAACTTGTGGATTGGTTAAAATTGGTTACATAACTCAACGTACGGTATGTTATTCTGCTAGATCGAACGGCTTTGAAACACTATAAACTTCAGATGTTTACAACAAAGGACAATAACCATACAACCTGTTCTGAGCGTGTCAAAAAATGACCTGAGGGGGGTACATATGGACGCATGGTCAGGAGTCTGATCTTGTGTCAGTATGTGACGATTTGGGTGTGAGGATGCGTTGTGTCATCCAGAACATGTTACTGTGGATTAATGTCTCTGCTTAAATTTAGCGGTTAGCATGTGATGACAGTCATGAGGCTGTCGTACAGCAACAGTCTTCAGTCAGAAGCTTCTTCGGATTCAATGCTAAACTTACTGCTACTGGAGATCCTTGCTGTCCACAGCATCACTATTCATAACAACTCTTAGAAGATCCTTTTGAACTGAGTAGCTTGATAAAAAAAAAACACACCCATTTGTTGAAAATAATGTTTCGTTTGGTTTCTGCAAGCAGCAGCTGGATGATAAATCTGTTTCTAAAACCAAAATGAGCCTTTGCATGAGCAACTGTGGGTTTCGGTACCACAGTACCACAGTTACTGTATTTACACGTGTCATGTGATCTTACTATTTTTATTCAAACCCGAAAATTAAGGAATAACAGAATCTATACCATATAAAATAGTTATTGAGACATTTATTCTGACACATTAACTTAGATTTAAAACAAGCACCTTAGTTCTGTATGAGCTTTGAATTAAATATATATTAATCAATAACTATGAGTATAATATAATGTAAAGTATAAATCTGTCAGATTCATAAGAAAAATATGTATAAATGGTTATAGATGAACAAACAGATAAGGTTTTGCAAAGAAAAGTCTTTAATAAAGAAGCATTTTGGAGCCTGTCTCTTTATAATAGTTCTTTGAAAAGTTCAATGAATGAATTTAAACCATTGGGTCCACGGCCTGCACTGGCGTGTCAGAGTTTTAAGCATTCTTCAAATTCTGACCAGGGGTCACACTTTCTGACTTAATGGTTTTGACACCATAACCTTTTACAATGTGTGTATATGTGAAGAGTTAGCTGGTAAAAAACTAAACATGAGAGTGAAGCGTCTTGGTGAAACTGGTCCTCGTTTTGCCCCTGTGACCTAACTGACACGCACATGTTAACAGCTCAAACTCTGTATGGCTGATGGGATTCATAAAATGGGAATCAAAGTGATTGTTCCCTTGTGGACTTGCATTGGAGTGTGCTCTATAAATCCCCTTTACATCTCCGGTGGACACCCAGAGCCACAGATGGAGGACACTCCACAGAGGACACCTCATCTTTTCATTACCCTAAAATGGAACACACCAATCACGTTCCTCTCTTTCAGAGTGCTTCCTAAATCCTCCTCCAGTACCAGCGCCACCTAACAATGAGCAGAGAGTAAAGGTCACCAGTTGTTGCATTTTCATTATCTGCTTATTTCTGCAAACTGTAGGATTGAAGGTCATTCTCATTTACTTTTCTCACTGCTGTAAATGATCGCCCCCGTATCCAGCATACCTCCACACAGTTGAGCTCAGCTCATCAGCTGAATTCCACACAGAACTACCTCACCTCCTTCTGGCTGTGGCAGAACAAAGTGGTCTGAGGTAACTGGGGCAGAATGGGACGAAGAGGAGAGCTAATTAAAAAGATGATTTCAGTAACTGAATAGATGGTTCTGACTGCTGAATGTTTGCATTTCTATTACAGAAGTGGATTATAAGTAAGGTATAAATTGACCTCTATGTGGTTAATAAATCCATGTGAATGAGACAAATTATCGGTAACTATGAAAGGAGAATGCAGCTGAATACATGTGACCTGTAGTTAGGTTTCTGGAGAGTAAATGCACTTTAAAATATTCCTAAAATATCATCTGCCCCTCCCCTTCCTGTCCACATTTCTCCTGTTTTTTTGTTTCCTCTCTCCACCTCTGTCCCCCCAGTTCTCTCCCAGTCATCTTCCAGTTCTCTCCCAGTCATCTTCCAGTTCTCTCTCAGTTCCCTTCCTGTTCTTTCAGTGCAGGTGGCTAAAGTGCAGAAATGATCAGAACAAGCCACGTGCAGCTGACTCCTATTCAGAGCTGGAATGGCTGTGTGCAGCTGACACCCATTCAGACGCTGAGCGCCTCCTTATCTACAAGCAGAGTTATCCAAAGAAATTGAATTCCGCCACTTAAGCAGTCAGAACTTCAAATCTTGCTCTCTGCAGATCTCTCCTGCTCCCCTTCTCTGATGATGCTAATGTGATGCTATTGTTTCCTACTTTATCAGCAGCGTGGTAAACAGACGACTCAGAGATAGATGTGGTGTACACACTCACTGCTGCTAGCTACCTTGACCATCAGTATCTGTCAATAGTTCATGTTTATTCTATCAATTCATTTGAAATATAATGCTAACTGTCTCCCATTGCTACTGCTGCTTTTTACTGACTGTTCTGATGGGTGGAGTGGAGGAATGGAGTGGCTACATCCACTCTACCTTTGTTTTCCCCTTATTCTAGTTCAGCTTCTGGATAAAGGTCCAGTATACCTTCCAACCATTTTGTGAGGTTCTGAGGGTTCCTTGTTCATATCGATTGTAATCGTCATGCAGGTGTCCTCATCAGATGATGGAACTCCATTGTGTCTGCTGCCAGCTTCTATCCCCATTCAGATAATCTTATTTTAGCTGCTAGGGTTGGGATCTTGTCTGTTCAGTAAAGATTCACGTGTCATGGCCCTAGGCGATGGTTGGAACATAAATGATGCTATGGTATTCTTCTGGTATTCTTCTGGCTCTCAGCAAGGACGCACGCTTTTTCTCTCCCTCCTCCTCCTGTGTCTTATCCCACTGCTCTATATCCTGTGCCTCTATCTGGAGTGTCTTTTTGCGTTTTTTCCCCGAACCAAAACTGAATAAACGAAAGATGGAAAAGGTCAGCTGGTCTCATAATGCTATTAAAAAAAACTACTCAACTCTACGAAGCACGGGAAAAGGGCATCCGGGTTATGGAAGATATCTGGCTATTTGGATTGATGTGGATCGGGTTCCTGCTGATTGGAACGGGCATGTACTGGATCTGCTGCAAAATGGAGCAACAAATACTGGAATTGGAGACAGTTCTGGAAGCGATTGGACGGCTGAAGGAGCCGTCTAAAGCGCAGATTTGTGCTGATGGAACTCAGAACCTCACACTTGGTGAGCTCGAGCACAGGCTAGACGCTGCAAGAGGCGATCTAGCTGGCGCTTTGGAACTCACTCGCGAATTGTCATCGGACTTGGAGAAACTGTCAGTGCGGATTGGTGCAACCGGAAATGAGTGCAGTAATCTGAACTTTAATTTGGTTGAATTAGACTATAAAAGCAACCACTGACAGACTGAAAGGGTAGAGTGGAAAAAAGTTTTTGTCTCTCCCTGCTATCCAAATAATTATTGTTTTGGCTTCATGTAGACCTTCAACTTGGTCCGTTATCAATGCCTGTGAAGAAAAATGTAAACAGAGTATCCTCCAACCCGCACATGTGCAAAACCTGACACACTCACATGGATCAGACACAGACACACACACAATGTCTCGCTGTCTCCCAAGCTCTCCTGCCCCCCCCCCCCCCCCCCCCAGGTGGCAGGTCTGGCTGCGCGCTTAGAGTTAAGCGCTGCATGCAGATTGTCGACCAGGGGCTCCTGAACCCGCCTAACCATCCTACATGTCATCATTGTGAACGTTGAAATATGTGCTTCTCTATGTTTTTGGTGTGGTTTTTTTCTATAACCTGTGTTGTGAGTCTGTATACGGACCCAGAACACAGTCGAGCGTTTTTTTTCCCTCACCGTGAATACACAGGTAACGTCTCACTAGAGTGGCCAGCTTGTGGAAGTCCCTTTTTGCCTTCCACCATTCAACAGGATTAATGCCCAGAGAAGGGGATCCTCTCTCATGTAGATGTCAACCTCTTCTGGATAATCAGTGGCTAGATGACGGGTGTTGTAGTCTCCTCCCAGGAGCATCATCATGACTTTGCTTTGGCTGCTGTCTTTATCTCCAGCTTTGGTAGCACACACCATTTTCTCATCTCCTTCTGCATTGACCATTTGCAGAGTAGCACACATTTCAGTGAGTTTTGCTTTTGCGACTCCTTTTTCTGTCTGAAGATGTTTATGGCGTGTTTCCAGACAGAAGGGATCAGCGCAGGTTTGGCCACCAGATTATCCTTATCAACCTGTAACGAACATATATGCTCCTCATTAATGCAAAACAACGAAAATAGTAAATAATATAATAATAATAATAACTACCTCCATGCGGCAACTTAAGGACTGTTCAACCTTTGCCTTGAGCTCTGTCACTCTGTGGCCATCATCCTTGGTCTTCAGGAGGCTAAAGGTGATGGGATCAATTTTGGAAATCAAAACGTTTTTTTCTGATGACATTATGGTTGTTGCATATTTTAAAGTTTCCATCACGGGTGCAATCTCCTCCATTATTTGCCAGGGTTCGTCTCGTATGGGTTCTGGCGTCCTGCAGCTTTGTAACCGTTCGGTCAGACAGAACAGCTTTAACAGCCCACCTTTGTTTGAGAAGTGTTCCAAACATGTCACACACCGAGTTCCATCGTGTTTTACGAGACTGAATGAGCGGGTGTTTCAGTAGTTCATTTGTGATTGTTTATCTTCCAGTGCCTTGCATGCAGGAGGGCTGTGATTAAAATGCCTAACCAGCTGCAATGATGACCCGATGCATGAACACATTAAATCCATCATTTACAGCGAGCTGTAGTGTATGAGCCAAACAGCGGATGGAGTCCCAGGTCACCTGTTCTGGAGAGTTTGCAGCCGCGATGTTAAGTGCCTTATCATGAACACATGCAGACATTTTCACATTAAGTCCCAATGTCTCCACTGCATCAATTAGTTTAGCTGTGAGGTTCTCAGCTGTGTGTCTGCTTGACCTACTCTGTGTTAGAAGGACAGCTGGATTAACTTGCCAGTTCTCGTTGATGTAGTGCCACGTTATTGTTATATAGCTCTCCGTTCTGAGTGCCGCCCAGCAGTCAGTCATAAGGGCCACAAACTTTCTGCTTTCGAGTTGTGATTTAAGCGATCTTTTTCGCTCCTCAAAATGGGCCTTTTATTCTTCAGGTAATAGTGCATCTTCATCAAATTTGGTAATTGGGCTCAGTATAGCCCAGTAGCTGTTGAAAACCTTCACCACAGACATCACTCATGGGCAAAGTGTCTTTTAATACTAATTAACAGATTCTCTGCGTTTTCTCCTCATCGCCATGCATCACATCTTCTCCCTGATAACATTGAGGACAAAGTTTGTTGCCCTTCACCACTCGATGCTTGTGGGTGTTTGCTTTGTAAAAGGTACTGCATTGTACTTGTACTTCTGCTGTATTTTAATACGGCGCCGCATAATTTACAAGTAACTTCATCGTCCTTTGTGTTAAAATGAACCCACACAGTGCTTCTTTTCACTCGCGTCATTTATCTTGCCTTGCTCCAAAAAGAATGTCTGCAGCCGCGTGTCACTAGTGTGGTTGGGCATGTCGACGAGCTCCGTGAGTTAATAAATATAGCCTGTAGTATACGCTAATATAGTATTTTATTTTTAAACAAAAAATGAAGCTTACATTTTATTCAACCGTTTAACTGATAGTATTAATCTGTCAGACTTTTTACTTCCAGTTACTGGTTAAACAATATGAGCATCCTACTCTTAAACCAGTAGCAAAACCTTTACTGTGGAGAATCTAACTCAAGTTTCTTCCCCTCTTGGACACATGGATGGTTTAATACTATAGTAGCGTCAGTCAGATCAATCCATTTCACTCAGAGTTTCTGTTTTCACTGCGTTAATGTAAATGCAGCTTCCTGAACCGTGGGATACGATGCGGATTACAGTATTTTGCTTAGATTAGATCTTCAGTCAAACATCTTTGTCATATTTCCTGTAACTTCTGTTTGTCTCTTTGGATATAGGACCATGTTCTGATAAGGAGTTTTATGGAGCTGGAAGACTCTCATAGGCAGGTCATCAACATGGGATGGGAAAGCAAACAAGCAACAATCTTCTGAAGTCTTCAAACTACTACAGTAGTGTTTGATAGTGCTAAATCTAGTGGCATCAATGGGGACAAAGTGTATGTGAAGAAAGTTCAAAAAGCAGCTAGGTTCAAAGTCTTCTTGGTCTCTAGGCAGCACTCCTACTCTGGTGGGTTTCATCTATTAAAAAACGTCTGATCTGATATGACACACTCCTGTCAGCCATAGCTTGTTCTTTTCTTTGTTTGACTTGACAGCTTTGATGATGCATTGGGATAAATATTAATAAAGAATGTGGAAAAAAAACAACCAACTTGGAACCACACGGGGCAGTTCTTCCAGCTCAAGAAGCATTTCAATTATTCTGGACAAAATACACACAAAGACATGCAAACAGGAATCATGGGAAATGTATTTAAGGCAGTTACAGTTGGCTGGTGGACATTGTGAGTATTGCGACATTTGCTGCGTCACTTCCTATTATCACGGCTGAACTCCTCGTATCTGCTTGGTGTTTGGTGCTCAGATTCTCTTCGATTGATCTATTTTTCTATTTGTTGAGGTATTTCTAAGTTATTTTAACACACAAGAACACTACTACACTTATTTCCAGTTGGTGTACTTTACGTTTTGGGAACCCTTTGTGTTTCACACGGGTGCTAAGATCTCGCTAGCTCGTTAGCTTAGTTTCTTAGCAGCTATGGCTACATCTCTTACATCTCTTTCTCCCTCTGTGGCTCCTCTCTCCTGTTCTCTGTGTCAGATGCTTAGTTACTCCCCCGCCTCCTTTAGTGATAACGGTAAGTGTAATAAATGTAGCATATTCGTAGCTTTGGAAGGGAGGGTTTCGGAGTTAGAGGCCCGGCTCCATGCTCTTGAGAATCCAGTAAATATACGAGGCCCATTAGACAACGCAGAGCCAACAAGGATAGAACCACCTAGCGGTCCTCCAACAGAACCCAGGCAGCTGGGATCTCAGCCCGATTGGGTGGCGGTACGTAGAAAGCATAGTTCCAGCCCAAAAGGAACCACCAACCTGTCTGTGTTTCTAACAGATTTTCCCCACTCACTGACGCACCCACTGAGAAACAGACTCTGGTAATTGGTAGCTCCATAGTCCGAAACGTGGCATTAGAGACACCATCGACCATAGTCAAATGTTTTCCAGGGGCCAGAACAGGCGACATAAAATCCCACCTGAAACTGCTGGCTAAGGATAAGTGTAAATACAGTAAGACTGTTATTCACGCTGGCGGCCATGACACCGGGTTACGCCAATTGGAGGTCACTAAAATTAGTGTTGCTTTGGAGTGTAAGTTTGCTAAAAAAAATGTCGGACTGTATAATCTTTTCTGGTCCCCTGCCCGATCGGACCAGTGACGACATGTTTAGCTGGATGCTGTCATTTCATCTATGGTTGTCAGAGTGGTGTCCAGCAAACAACGTGGGCTACATTGATAATTAGAAAACATATTTTGGGGTCCATCCCACTTTGGATGGAGCAGCTCTTCTTTCTAGGAATCTGGATAAATGTATTGGTCCTTCAAAACACTCACAAACCAGGGTCCAGACCAGGAAGGAGTCGTAGTTTAACCCACCTCTCTGCAGCTTCTGTACTGTTACCCACTCAATACCCCATTGAGACAGTGTTTTACCCACGGCCAAAATCAAAGAGACTAAAAGTTAACCTGACAAAAGCAAACTATGAAAATCTCATTAAAATAAATACGACTCTGACCAAACAAGGAAATAGGGCAATTAGATGTGGTTTACTGAACATAAGATCCCTCTCTTCAAAGACTTTATTAGTAAATGACTTGATTTGTGATAATAAAATTGATCTATTTTTCCTATCAGAAACCTGGCTGCAGCAGGAGGATTTTGTCATTATAAATGAGTCAACTCCTACGAATTATCAAAATTTTCACATTCCTAGAAGTACTGGGCGAGGAGGAGGAGTTACAACTATCTTTCATTCAGATTTGCAAATTCGCCCTAGACGCCTTAGTTTTCCTCAACCAAGCTGCAAAACATTAAAACCACTTTTGTTTCTGGTTTTGTATCGTCCAACAGGATCATCCAGAAGAGGTTGACATCTCAATTAGTGGACCAGATCTCAGATTTTTTATCTGATTAGTTTTAAACACTGATCAGGTAATTATAATAGTGGATTTCAATATTCACATGGACATTGAAAGTGATAGCCTAACTGCAGCCTTTAATATTACTCTTATCTTAAGTTTAGGGATTTGTCCTACGTAAAAGTAGCTCTTAGTGCGTTTGTGAATAGGTTTTCGACGACAACTCCTACGTAAGACCTTTTAGCGCGAGTTAGGAGTAACACCTAGCGGTAAGATAAGAGTCTTTGTGAATACAGCCCCAGATGAATATTAAAAAGAGAGATCACATTTCTCCTGTTTTGGCTTCTCTCCATTGGCTCCCTGTTAAATCCAGAATAGAGTTTAAGATCCTCCTCCTTACGTATAAAGCCCTTAATAATCAGCTCCATGGTACATCAGAGATCTGATTGTTCCATATGTTCCTAACAGAGAACTTTGTTCTCAGAATGCGGGTCTACTGATAGTTCCTAGGGTTTCTAAAAGTAGAATAGGAGGCAGATCTTTTAGTTACCAGGCTCCTCTCCTGTGGAACCAGCTCACAGTTTTAGTCCATGAGGCAGATACTCTGTCTGTTTTTAAGACTAGACTGAAAATCTTCCTTTCTGATAAAGCTTATAGTTAGAGTGGCTTATTGAGCTATTTCTTAAGTTATGCTGCTATACGTTTAGGCTACGTCCACACTAAGCCGGATAATACCTTAAACGTATAATTATTTAGTCTACACCCCCCTATCGTCCACACTAACCCGGCGTCGTTTAAGGTCTGTGGCCGGATAACTATTAGCCGGGTAAGAGAGCCGTGTAAATCTTAATTCAACGGCTAAGCGAGCTAGTGTGGACAGCTTCCCCGGGTAATGAAAGGAAGTGGCGTCAATGAATGCTGCGTCAATAACAATACGACACTACAGACACAGACAACAGCGAAGAGTAATAAATCGATCTCGTCGTCTGTCCACACCAAAAACTCTCTCTTCTTCTGAGCAGCTATTGTTCTCTTCGGTTAACGGGACAAGCAGATATGTACTGTGCTGTAGAGCTTCTTGTATATTATGTAGGCACTGGCGTCACGTAGAAAATACGCGTGTTCCGTTCGTCTTTTCGCCCATGCCCAATATTTGCACAGGTCGGTGTGGGATTGCGCAATGATGGGACCTTAAACGGACCTTAAACGGGGCGTAAATGCTC
Organism: Apricaphanius iberus; assembly: GCA_028564705.1. Taxonomy (NCBI): domain Eukaryota; kingdom Metazoa; phylum Chordata; class Actinopteri; order Cyprinodontiformes; family Aphaniidae; genus Apricaphanius; species Apricaphanius iberus. The sequence continues at coordinate 357,884 of JAPXFQ010001371.1, read as the reverse complement.
GTGTTGAGTGGATAACATTAGGCGTCTAACTCCCCGTATAACCTTATCGGCTTAGTGTGGACGTAGCCTTAGACTGTTGGAGGAAAAACGGACCACTCTGCTTCTCTCTTTTAATTTTCTCTTCTACTACTCTCCAGATATATTCTTTCTGCTGTTATTGCGATTGTTAACCCAGTTTTTCTCTCAGTATTTTTCTCCCCATAGAAGCTCCGCATGGTCTGGTACCCTGCTCAGCCATAATGTATTGTATTGTATTGAAATAAAATTTTTGTAAAGTGCCTTGAGATGCCATTTGTTGTGAATTGGTGCTGTATAAATAAAAGTGAATTTAAAATTGAATTCAATTAAAGTTGCACACAAATATAGGCATAGTCGGTAAATAACGTCAGATATCTTGAGAAAATCTTTCAGAATGTCCTCTTAGTTTGTAATATTTTCTGTAAGTATTTTCACCTATGACATAGCATCTCTTTATGGTATAAAAAGCTATCTGAACCCTGGATAACACTAACCTGTGATGTGTTCCATCTATATTACCTACTGACTAAGCTACATATCTTTTTCCCTTCCTCTCCATGTCCTTTAGACTGTTTTCTCACATTCCTCTTCTACAGCTATCAGTTTTGTATTCCTCTCCCCTCTCGCCTCACTTCTTCTCTGTTCTCTTCCTCATTTTGGCTCAGCTCCTTGCGGGCTGCCCCGTCTTTGCAGAACGATCAGCTGCGAGCGAAGCCTGACATTATCAGCGATGTGAAAGCAATGGGGTGAGAGGTGAAGTGGCTGGACTGCAGCGTGCCAGGCGATAACAGAGCAGCCGAGGACTCGGCCAACATTACAAATGAGTTCTTTTTGACCCAACATAGCAACTTTAAGAAAGTTTGGACTGAAACGGTTTGGTGATTGAGCTACTATTCCTCTCGATGTTGACTTCCTGGAAGTGACAGATCCATTGCCTGTAAGCCAACGTTATCTTTAATGGAGAGCTGGATTTCTGCTTGGACCCTGACTTCTCAGAGTTGAAAATTATCTTCTTAGTCTTGGGTCAGTTTGAAGACTGAGTCTTGATGCCAGATGTCAAGATGTTCATGCTTATAGTTGGGATGACCATGGCTTACGTGGTATGGGTTCATCCTGTAAACAGAGAGTTGCCAGTTTGAATCCTCGCTCTGTCCATCTTGGTTGTTGTGTCCTTAGACAAAACACATCACCCTCCTTGGTTTCATAGGAACCAGATGAACCAACTAGCAACGTGGGAATGACTGAATGTGGTGTGAAGTTCTTTGTGGTCCTCTGACTGAAAACGTCCTAAACAAATTCAGACCATTTACCATGTAAGACTTTGAGGAAGCTGTTTCCAATACCCCACACATATGAACAAACGGCACTAGGGAAAAGTCCATAAGCACAACCTTTATCAGTGGATGAAAATCTGGAGAGAAGGCTAAATGTACAGTAAAGGTCAGATTTATTTACCCACTTATGAAATCACACAATTCCTTGCTATTTCCATAGAAGTGAAAAGAATAAAAACTGTCCATACTTCCACTCATGGATGTCTCTAGGGGTGGGCCTGGCTGGGCGTACACCCACCCACTTTGGACCAGGGCCCACCCAAATAAATGGCTTTCTTAAGATAATTTTATATATGTAGTTCTGTTTTAATTTTGTAGGTTGTCACGTAATTCAATTTAATTCACTTTTATTTATATAGCGCCAATTCACAACAAATGTCATCTCAGGACAATTTACAACAAAAGTCGTTTCAATACAATTACACAAACATTCCAATTCCAATGTACTGGATCAGTACAAGCGGTCCTCTGCCACGACCGTCTGGGGGTCTGAGAAGACAGAGAAGAGACAGCATGGAGGATGCTCTGTGACTTTAAGCTTCATCTTACTTAAAATAATAATAAATTGGCTGTTTTAAATTAAATATGAACTCTACAGACAAGCTAGGGCTAGCTGTGAAATTCCTTTACTCAGATTCAGATTAATTTATTAATGAGCACACAACAACTTGGTGGAATTTGTGACATGCTCACATCTCTGCATCAACACACAACAATCATAATTTAAATGGACAGATAAACATAAATACTTTAGACAGACTTGGTTTAGTGTCTGTACCGCTCTGGGTAAAAATACTGTTCATTCATGACCTGTAGTGTTTCCCAGAAGGCAACAGTGTAAACGATAACAGAATCCTTAAAGCATTCTTGGACAATGCACTGATTTACGGAGCTGTTAAAGATGAAAGTAAAAATGGAGGAGCGGTAGGCACCGCTAATTGGGAGCACTGGGGCAAACCTTGTATCCTAACATCTCTCGCAACATTAAAGGGCCAAAATGTTTTACAGTAAAGTGAAGTCATGTTGTCATACATCATCTGATTAGATTAGGTGCACTGTACTGAGGTTTGGATGTAGGGTGTTGCATAGCTGCAACAATCAAGCAGAAATCCATTCACCTTAATACTATCTTCCAGTTATTTACCAGAAATATCATGGCATTTTAATAACTTGTTACACCCTTAATAATTAAATGTGTAAAGCAAAAAGACAGACTGGTTGCATCCCCTGTAGCTCCCCCTGCAGGTGAGTCGAGTGACCGCAGGATACTGAGTTAGCATCTTAGGAAACCCAGAGAATGAATGGGAGAGCTGCAGCAGACAGCAGCAGAACCTGGAGATGAACCTGTGTTGAGAACTAAAGTTAATTGACTGTTTGATGGAACATCAGCATAATGCCTCCAGCTACAGCTCATCAATCCCAAAGAACTCAAGCCTTGTCCTTAATGATGCTATAAAAATCTCAGCTAATGCCTCGGCCATCCTATATTAGGAACATACAGGCACTTTATGGTCCTTTCATGGCTTAATAATCCCTGTTATTAAAAATGATGATCTGCTGTATGTCATCCAGTAAAATAATGACAGCTCAGCAGGAAGGCTTCCCCACCTGCCAGTCAGCCATCTAAGACATCACATTAGTACAACCTGGCTGCTTGGCTGCCTGTCTGACACTGCGCTGTGGGATGAATTCCCAGAGTAAACAACTATAGAAAGTACTTGGAAGGGATTAGGAACACGCTGCTGCCTCAGATAGCCTGCTTGTTTATTCTTAGGCAAGATCAGCTGCTTCATTTATCTTTAAATCCACACATACTGACATATTGACTTGCTGACACCCTTATATACCCAGGCATTATTCGGACAGTGTAAGGCCCACTACTCTGGTGTTGTGAAGCGACTTACTCTCAGTAGCTTCATGAAGGAGACGTCTTCCTTCACTCAATCTGTTTACTTGATAGTAATGGACCAGAGCCACAGAGTGGACTCCTTAACTCTTTAACTACAGAGTCTCTCTGTGGAGCCCTGGGTTCAGCATTCACGTCGCCCTGTTGGGTTAGCATTTTAACTTTCATGTTCTTCATCAAGTGGTTTAAAACTCTGTCACACTTCACTGTCAATTTCCATGCTTTTTTAAGTAGATATTGTTTTGTGACTTTTGATAGTTGGCTGAAAAGTAGGACATTACATCAATATTGTTGAGTATTTTAATGATAATGTTGATTTGGTTGAATCCAAATATTGCTCATTCTTTTTTTGTCATCACAATGTCCTCAAATTTCCCCAAGCATTAGCATCTTGGTCACTTACTTCTATATCAGGTCCACATGAGATTGGTAGGCAGGATTTTTTTTATGCAGAGCAATACTGTACACATAGACTTTGAAATGACGGTTGTGATGTAATAAATAGTACACTTTTAGCAGACATTCTATAGGTTGCAGCTAAGCTTCTCAGCTTGTTTAACAATCACAATAAAAAAAAAACTGATCATCAACAATATTTACATTCTAAATGCGAGCTCTTATGCTCGTCTCGTTATCACACACCGCTTTAACCAATAGTCTGCCAACCACCAGGGGGCAATCGCATGGCTAAAGCTTCATTAAGCTGCCCAAATAAAAATCACGCACACACCACTCAGCATTATTTATCATCTATTCTTTTTTTTTTTATAAATGTTTTTTTTTATTCCACGGTTTTTTTCCCATTATTATCACCCCAGTGTTCCTACCTAAGTACAGTCCTGGGCATTGCTCTCCGATCACAGGAGGGCCCTGCACTGAAGCTCGAGCCTCCTTCCTGCCTGAGGAGTGAGCAGGTCAATTTTTTCACCCGAGGTGGGATTTCCCCAGCTGGACGTAGCATGTGGAAGGATCACACTACTCCAGCCAGATCCTCAGGCGCCTCAGTCAGCCAGTATACTGCCTATGGGCTGATGCTTGTTTTTGTGTGACTAGCTCACATTAGTTACTCAAGGGAACACGGGGAGAACAGGGAAACTCCACACAGAAAGGCCCTTTTGCCAACCCCACCCAGGGTGTGGGTGCTGATGATATGGAGGAACAAACACACCCTCAGCACAGCGTCCCCCGGCAGGAATCGAACCCAGGACCTTCTAGCTATGAGCTGCGCTACCAGCTGCGCCACCGTGCTCCCATATTTATCATCTATTCTAATCTAAAGTTTATTTTTCACCAAAAAAAATGTTGCAACATTGTTTGTTTATAATTTGTGAGATGAAAATAGATATTTTAGAAGAATGGATGAATGATCATTATTAATAATTGTGATTACAATATTGATCAAAATAATTGTGATGTTTATTCTGGTCAAACTCAAAACCTCCAGCAGAACCAGAACCAGAACCTGGCTCAGTACAAGCGAACATCTGCCGCGACTGTCTGGGGGTCTGAGAAGAAAGAGAAGAGACAGCATGGAGGATGCTTGGTGACTTTGAGCATCATCTGGACCAATGTTACCCATCCAGCAGGGGGCGCTGTAGCTGAGCAGGGTACCAGACCAGGTGGAGCTTCTATGGGGAGAAAAACACTGATAGAAAACTGGGTTAAAAAAGTAGTGAAGAAAAGTGGTCATGCTTTCCTCTAACAGTCTAAACCTATAGCAGCATAACTACAAAAATAACTCAGGATAACCTAAGCCACAAACTATAAGCTTTATGAAAAATGAAGGTTTTAAGCCTAGTCTTGAAAACAGACAGAGTATCTGCCTCATGGACTGAAACTGATTTCTGTAATTTTCATCATAGGTACTCTTTAATTGTTAGAGACAAAAATCACATTGTATTATTATTAAAGTATTTCTTTTTATTACAGTGCAGGAAATAAGTATTTAGCACCTACAAACCAGCAACAATTCTGGCACTTATAGACCTGTTAGTTCTTTAAGAAGCTCTTCTGTCCTCCAGTTTTACCAGTATTAATGGTCCTGTTTGAAATGGTAATCCATATAAAAGACACCTACCCACATCGTCAAGACTCCAACCTCCACCATTCCCAAAACCAGAGAGCTGTCCAATGACACCAGGAACAAGATTGTACACCTGCACAAGACTGGGATGAACCAATCCTTAACAGGCAAGCGGCTTGGTGAGAAGAATTCAACTGTTGGAGTAAATATTAGAGAATGCAATAAATACAATATCACTGACGATCTCCCTGGACCAGAGGCTCCCTGCTAGATCTCAACTGGTGGGGAACACCTGATCTAGAGAACAGGGAGGAAACAGCCCAGAACCATACTGGGAGAACTGGTCAATGACCTGAAGAGAGCTGGGACCACAATGACCCCTGATAAAGAAGTTGGCACCAAGAGGTGGTGGCTGCTAGGCAGGACTGACAAAGACCGATTCTAGCTTCGTACACTGCCACCTGTGACATCCAGGCAAAAGTAATTCTCTTGTATTAAGAAACAAAGCAATTAGCTACCTGCTGCCACCTACTGACAAGGAAGAGTGTGACATGAATACTCTGCCAGTCACTAGCCAGCAAAGACACTTGACAATGACATTATTTGCATACAATAATTAAAATTGTTTTAAAGAAATGTTTGTTTGAATTGAATAATTTCCCATGACACACCTGGTTGAAAAACACTGGCATATTCAACACTGAAAGCAGATAGAACAGACTTTATTCCCTTTTACTCTGTTTGCCAAAATTATTTTAATTTTTAGAATTCCTAAAAGTTAGAAATGAAAACTATGAGGTTTTTCTCCACATGTAGAAATATGTTGACTAGTGTTTGTACACCTCTATGTGTGTGGCTGATGTACAGATTCAGAGTGGCAGAGAAACAGAAAACTACTTATTACTGCTGTTATGTCTAAAAAAACTGAAAACACTATGGTTACCTAGTATAGCAATATGTTATTTTGAGGTGGCATATGGGGAGAAACCTGTGAGCTCCTTACTTCAGATCTCAGTGGATGATCAGTTGTTGTTTTTTTTCTGGAGTGCAGAAAGGCCGACTCGCAGTTCTATTGCTCTTTATGCTCTTGTCTTCTTTTGATGCTGACCTGTTCTTAGTATTATGGCTTATTTTATGATTTCTGTTTCTTTTACAGATGCTCCTGTGTGTGTTTGCAGTGGGATGACGCAGATGTTTGTGTGCTAAATGTTCTCTCTCTCTGGCTGTGTTCAACAGGGGTCCCTTCAGCGTGGTGAGGAGATGCATCAACAGGGACACAGGCCAGCAGTTTGCTGTCAAAATTGTGGATGTGGCCCAGTTCACATCCAGCCCTGGTCTCAGCACAGAAGGTGGGACCCTGACTGTTTTTTCAGCTGCTGATGAATCCATCTCTACTTTCTTTGTCCGTTACTGGCGAGTGTGTGAGCCCAACATGCTGATACAGAAACAAAAGGAATAGGTGATAACAAGTCACACATTTATCTCTATTCTGATGCTAAGATAATTAGCATACCTCAACAAAGTGTGTCTGGTGATGCACACAGAAAACCTACAGATTAAAATGAAGCCATTTTTATCCTAACACCAACACTGAGAATATAAACACTTGGGATGTCAAATATTATTGGCTTCAGTCATTATCAGCCAATATTGGTATTAAAATTCAAGATTGGAAGTGATCAGTAACTGTTTTTTGCTTTTTTCATATTACTTTTATACCTTACTGTCATACCATGCACATGTCGTGCCCACAGATATACTTCCAGATTAAATGTACCTTTTTCATCGATGTACATATAAATGTTATACAACAGTGAAAAGCTAAGATTCTTGTGATTCCTAAGATGCATGTCAATAAAAGATACAATCATAACTGTAGACACAGCAAGCCTTTTTGTCTCAATCAAAAAAAATCTATCCATAGGGTCCAGGTTATGCCGTCCAATGATGCTCACCTTCCTTCTGAGCATTTATCACAGTCTTTTCATGGTAGCTACTGTTAGCACTCCATTGATAATAATAATGCATTGCATTTATATTGCACTTCTTGAGACCCTCAAAGCGCTTTACAATTCTAGCTTTTGATTGATGTATCTTACTTGATCCAATAGGTGAACTGTACCACCTCCTGACGCGTGTCCTTTGAACCAATTGCCGTGCAGTATAATGATGATGATGCGTAGAATAACCAATAAAGTGCTATAAACACAGATAGCTCACACGAGGAGCAGGCTTTATCACAGGACTTGAAGCTAAGGCTAAAAGGACGTATGCAAACACAGCAGTATGAGATCCTTCTGGTAACATGACAAAATATTCTTTCAAAACCAAATTAAACATATAGAAAGCCATGGAAATGTGTTTGAAAAGAGACTGCAATGATTTTGTATTTTTAGAAAATTAATGGGAACACATGTAGTTGAATCTTTTCCAGTTTATTCAAACTAATTTTATTTGGTAACAAAATCAGTTAAAACAGATTTAAACTGTTGTGAGAGTGGGTTCTTTCAGACCCCAACCATGCCTCAACTCCAAATGGTTCAACAACAGCTTCAGTTTAAATGTAGGTATGCGTTTTAAAACGTTTCTTTTAAAAATTGCTGGAATATTATGGGGTTTTTAACATTAAAGTCTTTAGCTACTTCTACTGTCACTCAAAATGTTAAAATATGACAGATCAGCAGTATAATCTTGGAGATATTTTTGGTTTATTTGGTCAAACTTACAATCCTGTGGCTTTTTTATTTCTAAGCCAACCTTAAAAGTTTAGGTAAACGTCTATTTTTGATATTGTTTTATATTGGTATTAGAAATAAGATTTCGTCCATTACTGTATACTGGATATCAGTAAAAAATCCCTAGTAAATACATTTGAAGATGATGATTGTTTATCACCTTCATGTTAATGATAGTTCCCCCAAGAAACAGTTTGAGGCTGGTTTGTGTTTTTGTTTGAAAAATCTGAAGATCAAAATCTAGTTGTTTTTTCTCAGCTCATATAACCTGATTGTAATAATCATAACTAGGTAGTTAAGTGTTTACATTTCTTTCTCATTGATGCTTTGGCTGCAGTTATCGGCGATCCTCCTTTAGTTGAGAGATGTTGCTCTTTTCCTGGGGGGAGAAAACCATTTACCTCATGTATCCATTGTGCCTTAACCAAGGTTGTCATTCATCATAATTATAGTTATTCTCAATTTTACTAATTTCATAACAGTTTATAAAAGTCCGTGCAACCATTTTGGTTTAAGGTGTCTCTCTCAAACCAAACAAACCAAAAGCAAAAGCTCTTCAGGACTATTTACACTGGGAGCTTTTGTGGACTCCACAGTGACTTAATACAGATCATAAAATCAGGTGGTTTTGACAGAATCATTGGTTTGTATTATATGCTATGAATCATGCCTTATGCTCTAACTTTCTTATCACGTTGGGTTGGACTGGTCCCATAGATGGTTTATATTTCCAAATAATGTATTGGGTATTTATGCCTTTGGTTAGTTCTAACTAGTAGTTTCCACTTGTACTGTTGCACCATGTTGTATCCTGGTAAACTTTCTTAGAAGACATTTATGTAAGCTGTAGTTTTTCAAATTATACAGACATTTAATGTATTAGAAAAGCAAGAAGATGCCGTCCCTCCTTCCATCCCTGCCTCTTTATCCCCGCCGGTGAGGTTTTCATTTTACCGTTTATAATAGAGTTGTTGTGCATCAGTAATCCTGAAAAGACCGCTGAGTATCGTCAAGGCAAAACATCTGGAGGCCTTATCCAGCATCTCCTGTGGGCCAGGAGAGTGATAGAGGGTGGGATGAGGGAACAAAAGAGGAGGAGAGAGCAGCTTTACTCCAAACCAACTCAGCATGTTGTGATGCTGGTTCTTAACTCAGTAATTTGCATTTTCAGCCTTGAGTATCTGCTTCCAGGTTTAATGGCTACATTTGCCATCCCATGATGACAAGTCACGACTAAGGATCTGAAACAAGAACAATAAACTGTAATCCTAAACGCACTGGAGATTTTCCATCTTTCAAGCATCACTGCTGCTTTAGTCAAGGATGAAAAGGATTCATTAGATATATTATGTGCAGGGGGAAAATGTAGTTATATGAAGATGTTTTAATATGTCTGAATGCATTGGATATACCCATAAACTTCATATATGAAAAACACAGAACCTTTTCTGACTGTTTGACTTTAAATTTGAGAATATTTTTATTTTCTCTTCATTTTTTTTATGAAAGCCTAAATGATGTTATCATATCTTTATGAGCTCTTGAGAAGCTAACTGAGAACTGGGTTTAAAGGATCCACCTGTGGATGTATTATAAGGCAAATCCTCAAACACACTGCTTGTTGATGTGACATGATGGAAACTCCCAGTAAGGAGTGGGGGTTTCAGGGACCCTTCATGAGTCTGTCTGATTGACTGATTCTGGATGTCCAGATGCTGTTCAGAAAGGACTTCCTCCCGCTGCCTATAGCCTAGATGTATTAGGGATGTTGTTACAGCAGACGCGTCTGCAGCCTAACCTATCCTACAGTAAACCTCCTGGCAGTCTCTCCAACCAGTTTGATTCTCATCTTTTCATCAGTTTTGGTAAAACATAGAAACCAACTTCAGGCTTTTAGTTTTCTTTTATATTTTTACATCTCCCAGTTCTCTGTTTCAGAGGTTTATGTATATATTAGTGACAAACAATTCCATCAGTGTGCTCCTTAGCTGATGGTAAATACAGTGGGGAAATAATTAATTGACCCCTCTGTGATTTTGTAAGTTTGTCCAATGACAAAGAAATGAAAAGGCCCAGAACAGAATCATTTTAGTGATAGGATTATTTTAAGAATGACATATAGCACATCAAAAGGAAAATTTAAAAAATAACTTTAAATAAAAGAGAGAAACTGATTTACATTTCATTATGTGAAATAAGTATTTGAACCCCTACCAACCATTAAGAGTCCTGGTTCTGTTGGTGGTTAGACACTCCTACTCAATTAGTCACCCTGATTAAAGACACCCGTCTTAACTAGTCACCTGTATAAAAGACACCTGTCCAACAAGTCTCCAAGTCTCCAACATGGAAAAGACCAAAGAGCTGTCCAAGGATGTCAGAGACAAAATGGTAGACCTGCACAAGGCTGGAATGGGCTACAAAGAGCACAGAAGGTCCCCCTGCTCAAGCAGGCACGTGTGCAGGCCCGTCTGAAGTTTTCGAATGAACACCTGAATGATTCAGAGAGTGAGTGGGAGAAAGTGCTTTGGTCAGATGAGACCAACAATGAGCTCTATGGCATTAACTAAACTCACCGTGTTTAGAGGAAGAAAAATGCTGCCTATGACCCCCAAAACACCGTCAAGCATGGAGGTGGAAACATTTTGCTTTGGGGGTGTTTTTCTGCTAAGGGCACAGGACAACTTCACTCTATCAACAGGAAAACAGACGGATCCATGTATCATACAATCCTGAGTGACAACCTCCTTCCTCCTGCCAGGAAACTGAAAACGGGTCGTAGATGGATGTTCCAGCACGACAATGACCAGAAACATACAGCAAAGGCAACAAAGAAGAGGCTCAAGAAAAAGCAAATTAAGGTCATGGAGTGGCCTAGTCAGTCTACAGACCTTAATCCTATAGAAAACCTGTGGAGGGTGATGAAGCTCATAGTAAAGCCGAGTTTATGCTTCTGCGTTTTGACGGAGACGGATTGACGCAACGCCATTATTCGTCAACGCAAGGGCTCTCCGTCACCTACGCAAGGATGCACGGAGTAGAGGCTCAAATTTTAACAACCCGTCTCCGTCAACGTAGAGCGTATGCATCTGATTGGTCAGTTTCAGCAACAGCCAGAGATCGCTTCACCAAAACGGGGCTCTATAGTCGCTGTAATCAGTAGTTAATGCAGAGATTGGCAATTATATGCTTTATATTGAAAGGATAATTTATCTTATCTTTTCCTTTGGCGATTTTGAACACAAGGAAGTGTAGGAAAACAACAAAAAATGGCTGCTGTGTTTGTTTCCATGTGTTTCTAGAGGATTCTGTAATCCACACTTCTAGTAAAAAGCTTTACAGCTTAATCAAAACTTACTTTCTGTCGTTCATTGCTTCTTGAGGAAGAAATGCGTTCACAAGCGTAGGAAAAAACAGAAGCGGCGCTGTGTGATAGTAGGCAGAGACGCCATGAAAACTTAGCGCCCCCTGCTGTCCTGGTCGAGCAACGCTGAAAAAACAATAGAGAGTGGAGTGGAAGAGCGGAGTCTATAAACAGAAAACGTCTCCGTCAATACGTCTGCGTCTGAGTGAAGATTTGTGGTTGGAGAAGCATAAATTAGTCTTTACACAGAAACAGCCTGGAAACCTTAGTGATTTAGAGAAGATCTGCACAGAGGAGTGGGCCAAAATTTCTCCTAAAATGTGCAAAAACGTGGTCATCAATTACAAGAAACGTTTGACCTTTATGCTGCAAACAAGGGTTTTGTCACTAAGTATTAAGTATTTTTTATTAGAGGGTTCAAATACGTATTTCACTCAATAAAATGCAAATCAGTTTCTATCTTTTATTTAAAGTTATTTTTTCAATGTTCCTTTTGATGTGCTATCTGTTATCTTTTAAATAAACATACCATTTAAATGATACTGTTCTGAGACTTTTCCATTCTTTACTATTGGACAAACTTACAAAAACAGCGAGGGGTCAATTCATTATTTTCTTCAATGCATATTTGGATTGTAATATGAGCTTTGGAATTAACAGTTTTTATAGTCAGGGGGGGGGGGGGGGGGGTGGATTGGAGAAGTTTCACCTAAAAAGATCAGACAGGTCTGTAATTTTCATCATAGCTACACTGAAATAAGTATTTGTTCAATAAAGAAAGGTCACCTCAGTATTTTTGCAATGTAACCATGGTTGTCAGTGACAGAGGTCAAAGGTTTCCTCTAGGTCTTCTCCAGGTTTCCATGTTGCTGATATTTTGGCCCATTCCTCCGTGGAGATCTCCTCTACAGCAGGGATGTTTTGGGACTTTCTATGGGGTGGACATCTGCAGACTGGCTAGGCCAATCCAGGACCTTGAAATGGTTTTTACATAGCCCCTCCTCCTTCATTAACATGGCGATGTGTTTAGGGTCCTTGTCATGCTTAAAGACCCCGCCACGTTTCATCTTTAGTGCTCTCACTGATGGAAGGAGGTTTTGACTCTAAGGCCTCGTCCACACTACTGCGTTTTCGTTTAAAAACGGAGACCTTTTGCTACGTTTGCACCTCCCATCCACACTAAAATGGCAAAAACAGAGAAGTTTAGAAACGCTGCCGACCCCGTTTTTCGTTTTGAAACTCCGGAGGGCGTTTTGGTGTGGACGTCTGAAAATGGAGGACTTTAGAAACGATGACGCAGCAGATCACACTCGGCACTATGATTGGGTGTCATCGGTCATGGCGTATCCTTGCCTGATTCGTCAGCCACCCGTCACATGACCCGTCCCCGGAAGATAACATACAAAAACAGCCTGGAGTACATTAAATTAGAAACTGCAACATGGATAACGTATTACATCTCCGGCCATCGGCATGTTTAGCAGGTGAGTTAGCTTGGCTACTTTCATCAAATCTGAGGAATGGTCAATCTGTTTCCTGTTTATACCGGCACACGCATGCGCAGTGTTGGAGAATGGTCACGTGATCCGCGTTTTCAGTCGTTTTAATGTGGACGGAGATCAATTCTAATATGCAGGGAAAACGCTAATGTGGACGGAGATAGTTTTCGTTTTAACTCTCCGTTTCTAAACGAAAACACAGTAGTGTGGACAGGACCTCAATGTCACCATACATGGCCCCATTCATTCTTTCCTTTACAAGGATCAGTCGTCCTGGTCCCTTTGCAGAACAACAGCCCCCCAGTATGATGCTTCCACCCCCATGTTCCACAGTAGTTATAGTGTTCTTTGGATGCAACTCAGCATTCTTTCTCCTCCAAACACAGCGAGTGGTGTTTATGCCAGAGTTCTATTTCGGTCTCATCTGACGACATGATATTCTCCCAGTCCTTCCTGGATAATCCAGATTGTCTCTGTTGAACTTTAGACTTTAGACTGGACATGTGCTGGCTTAAGTAGGGGGACATTTCGAGAGCAGCACGATTTTGAACCATGACAAGCTAGTTTGTTACTAACAGTAACCATTGTATCTGTGGTCCCAGCTCTCTACAGGTCATTGACCAGTCCCCCCAGTGTAGTTCTGGGCTGTTTCCTCACCGTTCTCTAGATCAGGTCTACACCACTAGGTGAGATCTAGCATAGAGCCCCTGGTCCAGGAGATGGCTTGTTTGTAGGAGATAAATACTTATTTTCTGCCTCGTTATATAAATAACTTCTTTAGGAATCATACAATCTGAGTTACTTGTTATTGTTTTTTTTACATCCCACAGTTGAAGCGTACCTATAATGAAAATTACACAACTCTCTAATCTTGTTAAGTGGGACATCTTTCATAATCCTGTTACTGCTAAATACTTTTTGCCTCACTGTATGCCAATAAGATATTCAGCTTACAGGGTGTTATAGATATCCACACCTGAAACAAACTGGTGTCCAGGCAGCAGTAAAAATGTATATGTATCACCATAATCAATCTTTTTTAATAGTTCTTATTTAAATATTGAGTTAACATGTTAACTTAGGTTCAGGAGCAGCACCACGCTTAAACTCTCATTGTATGCAGTAATCAACACTAACTCAATCCATCTGGCTTTCCAGATATCTTGCACTTCACTAATCAGTCAGTGATCTGTATAAGCCAGGCTTGCCTCACGTTCAACGTCTGTCACGTTCGTTTCACACTCAGACTCTCTCACACTTTTCGTGCTCGCTTACGTTCACATAAATCTTCTTACCTGTGCGTTCGCTCATCTCACCGATGGATATTCTATCCGTCTCCCTCGATCAATCCAAGTTGGACGGGGAACTGGTCCCCGGCCAACCTGCCGTCTTCGGTCCATCCCCTCCATCAGTGACCCGCCTTGTCTCCCAACGTGTCCGGGTTTCATTGGTGCAGCAGGATCCTGGTCCATCCTCCTCGGCTGCATCATCTCCATCTCAGCACTCTCAGGAGCGCTTTTTCCCACCATCGGCTTCAGCATCTCACAGCAACCACTCAGGCCGGCATCCTACTCCCTTTTCTCCGTGCCTGTCTCAGAATTATTCACTCTGGCTCATAGCATCGCCGCTGCTTCCCACCGTACTGCGCGGGCTCCTCCTTCGTCTCCTTCCCGCCCTGGCTGAGATGCCTCAAGCTTGGTTTATGCTTGCCGCGTCCGCGAGGTCCGCACGGCTCCCCGCGGCTCCACGCGGCCAAATTATGTCATTTCAGCAACCACGCCTCTCCGCGCGGCCTCCACACTGCGCACCTAGGAAAATTTGTAACTACGCGGATGGTCTCGCGCCGAAAAACATGGCGGACTGGCAAGTGCTCATATTGCCAGAGGTTCGTAAATAGACATCTTCATGATTCGGCCGATAGAGATCACTATGATGAACTGTGTTTTAATGGACGAGTGGACAGTCTACTTTTTTTTGTCTTTTTTCCTAAGTAAACAGCATAAAAGTTCTGCTTTGTTTAAGCTCACGGGTGTCACCATCTTGTAAACAACAATGATTTCTACTTCTACTATGGTGTAGTGTTGTATGCATGCCGTAGAGCCCTACGCCGCCCCCTACTGTCCTCAAGAATATTGGCTCTCAGCAGGGAAAAGCTGCAGAAAGTATAAACGCTGCTCGAAGGCGTCTCGGCCGGTTCCGCACGTCTCGTTTCCACGCGGAATGTTCATGCGGCAAAAATTAACCAAGCTTCACTCCACTTCGGGGATTACCCTCAAGCACGGCGCCCTCCCGGTGCTGCCTCCGGCATGTCCGATATGTCCGGCTGGACCGTGGCGTGGCTTCAGCGAGTGCTCCGAGAAAGGGGCATCCCCTTCAGCTGTTCAGCTAATAAATCCAGCCTTTCTAGGCTTCTTTTTCCGTCTCCTCCTCAGCCCTCCGTCTCCAACCGAATACTTCCTAGTCCCGTTGGGGTCCCCTCTGTTGGGGCCCCCCTCTGTTGGATCCGCGTTGCCCAGTTTCCTTTCTCAGGTCCAGCGCACATGGCGCCCTTTGCCGGGAGCCAAACGCCATGTCCACCTACATCCGCTCCCTCTTTTTCAGATTTTTGAGCTCATAACCCGCAGTTATTCAATGTTTACCTCTTATATCTGACCTCTTTAGTCGTTGTATTTCCACACTTCGCACTGGCTATTTATCTCCATTTATCGACTCAACGTTAGAGTCTGTTTCTGCTAGCATACTTTGGTTTTCTGCGTTGCTCAGAATTCGCCCTGATGTCATCTAGATTCATTAATTCCATTTATCCCCGTCTCTCTGATATCACCATTCATAACCAGGACACTCTTGGTACAACCTGCTTTATCTACCTTTTCCATCTCAATTCCAACCTCAGCCCCTATGAACCTATATCCAACTACGTTTGTTCGTGACTAACAAGTAATACTTCGCCATCCGACCCACTTTTCATCACAGAATCTGGCAGCCTTGCACCAAGGTTTTGGTTTACTGGTCATTTTCGTCAAGTTCTGATTCGGTCAGGTATCTCCTGGGAACATTATTCAGTCCACTCCTTTTGCATAGGAGCAGCCACCTCGCCCAGGGTTATGACTTGTTTTGGACTGAACTGTATAAGGTGCATTCTGCAGAAATCTGAGCTGTTCCAGTTGAGCAGGAAGCAGTGATATGGGCACACACACACACACACACACTCACACACAGAGTTAGTGTGGAGGTCTGTCTATCTGTCTGCCTGTCTGCCTGTCTGTCTGTCTGTCTGTCTGTCTGTCTGTCTGTCTGTCTGTCTGATGAATAGTTCAGCTTTCTGAGGGCATGAAAGTGAACACCCAGCTGGAGAATGAATCAAATTCATCATGTTCCATCAGGCACTGACTCTGCCAGGCCTCCCTGATCTCTCTGGTCTCTCCCCTTCTTTTAATTTCTTCCAGTCTTCTATCCTTTTTTCTGTCTCCTTTAACCGTCATCATCTTCTTTTTCTGCCTTGGTGAAGCATCAAAGCTGCTCCAGGCCTGTTTGCTGGGATTTGCTCTTCCATCTCTCAGACTGCTGTGACACCGCGTCCCCACTGTCTGCAGAATCCCTGTCAGGTCTCACACATCCACCAACACTTCCACTCCCACTCTTCCAGCAGTGATAGCAAGGCCTCCCTCCCCTGCAGCTGCAAAAACGGGGAGATTTTTTTTTCTTTTGCCTTTTATTTCCTTTTTACAGAAACTTTCTTGCTGACTGCCTTCTTTTCTTCCCTCCTATGTCCCTAAAACAGCCCTGTTCCAAGCAGCTTGGTATTTCACTGCTAAATGGAGCTTATGCAGAGTTATGACATGCGCTCCCTAGTGGAGGTGTGTTGGCGGGCCAACAGAAATAAGCAAACAGCTACTCCCCTCCTGCTTTATCTTGTTTACTCATTTTAAATAATTCAAACATATTGTTCCCATTTTGTAGTTTTTATTGAAATCACTTTGAGTTTACAACATTGTCCAGTTTTACCATGAAACTCTGTATGTGTATCTGATGATTTTAATGATGAAATCTGACTCTTAGTCTTCTGTGGAGACCTGTCACATCACACAGTAATGGGACAAACACAGTATAGCCTCTATTAGATCCTGTCTCAGGTTGGTTAGCTTCTACGTCATACATCCATCCATCCATCCATCATCCACTGACCAATTGTAAACCTTTCTCAGATAATTTAACACAGTCAGAAACAAAGTTTTCTATTTAAAATTAATTCAAAAGCCAAAAAAAGGAAGAAATCTTCTAGTATGTAGGACCGATCTTGTACTAGCAACTCACAAATATAAAGGAGACACCTGTTCTGACTACTCTGTCGCACATCTGCGCTGCTTTCAAAGAGCGTTGAAAATGGTGAGTTCAACAGCATAGGACTTTTAAGACTTATAATAAAAAAACCTGAAAACAATATAAGCCATACACCTGGTGGTATGCAAGCAATGTTGGTGCATTCTAAATATGTCCTTTCATTTATATTTTTACTAAGTACTAAAAGCAAATCCAAACTACATTATTTTTATTAATTGTGTTTCAAAATATCTTACAAATTTAGTTTGAAAGGTTTTGGATTTGCTTCTGTGTCCCATGTCAAACTCCATTACATGACTGGGATAGTCATCCTCCAGTCTGAAGAGGGCGCCACAAACGACATTGTTTATCATAGCAAACACTCAAAAAAGTTAAACCTTAGATTTACTTAAAAATGTTATGTCAAGTGGTTCCACTAAACTGCTTTAAGTAACTGTTAAGTAAACAACTTGGTTACTTAACCATATTACTTAACATCTCTACTGAAGTAGAGATGTTTGACCTTAACAGTCAGTGTCATGTTTGAAAAAAGCTGACATTATAATTCAAATGCATTGTAACAACTGTTAGGCATGGTAGTGGAAGGGTGGGGATTTGGGCTTGTCTTACAGTCTCAGAACCAGGACACTTTGAAGAGTTTAAGCTGATGGTAAACTCTTCTGAATACCAGATTGTACTGTCAAAGATGAGGACATCTGGCCAACAGCCCAACCTTGGCTTACCCTGGGTCATCAACATCAACACAGCTGCAGACAAAACAGCTCAACAATGAATGTGTTACAGTAGCCTAGTAAAAGTCAGTCATGAATCTTTAAGGGAGCCGTGCATGAAAACTTTATCCAGACTAATCTGAGGACCTGCTGACGTTCTACAGAAAACAGCAGCTTAAAGTCGTAGTGAGCTGCTGAATCTGGGGGGTGCACTTATTTTGTCCTCTGACAGAGCAGACAGCTCTACACACTCTCTGCTCTCTCTTATATCAAGTCCCATCCATGTCTGCCCACTTTGAACACAGTTTTTCATCAATAATGCTGTTGATTACATTTCAGCTCCATGATCAATGGCTTTGTCCTGGTTTCGATTGCTCTCTCTCTCTCTCTCCATCTCTCCCTCTCTCTCTCTCTCACTCACACACACACACACACACACACACACAGCCCATTTAAAAAGCAATGAAAGCAGCCTTCCTCGGGTAGTCTTCAGTCCCTCTGTGACACCGGTTCAGTAATTTGCCTCTGGTTTGATGAAGCGTTGTTTGGAATCTCCAGCTGGAGTTCCAGTGACTGATATTAGCAGTGGGCTCGCTGTGCCACAGTAAAAGCAGCGTTTAGCAGCATTAGCATCACGGTAGAGCCAGCGGAGGCCTTGTGCTTTTGCCTCAGAGGATTTGCTTAATGTTAGCACCAAGGCTCAGGGCTTCAGCTAATTAAATGTCAATGTAAATACACAGTCAAACTATACAGTGTCTTCTCTGCAGCTCTGTGTGTGTGATTAGCAGCTACTCAGTTGCATCTTTGCAGGAATCTCATTCCTCCCATTAGTTCTCATGGCTATAAATCACCCTCAGCAGATGCGGGGGGGGCTGTTGATGTTTAGCCGCTGTTCACCCATACTGAGCTGGTGTAGTGCAGCTATCCTGCAGTGTTAGCTGGACAGGCAGTTAATATAACTAAGTGCACTTTGAATAAACTGAATAAAGCTGTTGTTCAGACAGGCTGTAAACATGATACGTATTTCTCTGTTTGGCTCCAGCCTTTAGAAGCTCCCACAGCGGCTGCCAAACTGTGATAAATAGATGAAATGATTGAGAGTCTGAATGGACGGATAAAAGCAAGACAGACGGGAAAGATGTTCCTATGAACAGCAAATCCCTCACTGTGTGTCAATCATTGGACCAGGAAGAGGATACAGCTGATACGTTGGCATACATGGAGTAAATCAGCACTTTAAATGGACTCAGTGTCCATTGTTCTATCTCTTT
Source organism: Apricaphanius iberus (assembly GCA_028564705.1). NCBI lineage: Eukaryota > Metazoa > Chordata > Actinopteri > Cyprinodontiformes > Aphaniidae > Apricaphanius > Apricaphanius iberus. The sequence goes on along the minus strand of JAPXFQ010001371.1, from coordinate 338,683 downwards.
ATACTGTAATCTATTGAAGATTGTCAATAACCAGCTAATTAACAGAGTGGAGAACATTCTATGTTTTGTATTTTAGCTGAGCTCTCCAGTTTGATGTGATCGTTGTCAGAAAGGTTCCACAAAGACGAAGCAGAGAACAGTCACTCTGAGGCTTCTCAACAAGCCGGTCTGGCTAGGAATGGTTACAGGGAATTGTTTCCCAGAAGCTCCCATAAAATATAAACTAAGCCTTTAATATATATATCAGAATGAGCGGCTGTTCCTCACGCCTTGTCTAGAACCGTGCAGCAGTGAAGGAAAAGTTGTATTTAACTTTTAATCTTCTGCATGTTATCCATCAGGTTTGAGGCAGGAACCCTTCTTATTGGATGCAGCTTTAAGGGTAAAGCCTTTTTAATGAGTTTGGTAAAGTGTGCATACAGAGTGAGTAGTGTGTGATGCAGTCATCACAGATTAGAATTTTTCTTCTTTTGGAGCGTCCATGTAGGCGGATTAGATTTCACGTCTTTTTTTTGTCCTTCAATATGCTTCCACATGCTCTGGTGGAACCTCACCCAATCACTCAGAGGCGTTTCCAGACTTCACTCCTTTCATCCCATTTTACATGACAGAGCAATTTTCCATTGGCATCAGAGACGGTGACAATATATTGATTTGTTTGAGCCACTTTTTTTCCTCTTCGCCGAGGACATGGATGTCTTCCCGGATTTTCTCCTGTTAAATGATTTGTGAATATTTCTGCTTTTCTTTCCCTTTTGAAGTAAAACAGTGTTTTTCCTCTGCTTTTGCTCTCCTGAGAATTTGCGCGTTATATGCTCAGTTTTCTCCCTCTGTGTGTCTGTCATGTTTCTCCCTGGTGATTCCCGTAAAACAAGCAGCCCACATTGTCCTTTTCAGCTTCACTAACCCTCTCCATTGCTCCCCCTCCTCATTAGGAGCCAATTAAAGTAGTATATGCTCTTTGCCAGGCTGCAGTAGAATGATCTAAAATAATGGTCTGCATGCAAACAAAAGCCACTTAAAGCACACAGTGGAGCTGAGACTTGTTAGCGGTTTTGCATCTGAGACACCCTTCTACAGCTGAGCCATCATGGTGGCTCTTTAGGAGTGTGTACCTGATGCTGAGCTGTGTGTTTTCTATCCGTAATCGCTTCCTAAAATATAGAGAGCTCTAGTACTGTATGAAGGTTTGTTGGAGAACATCAGTGAATAACAGCATCATAAAGAGCAAAGAACCCAACGGAGACGCTTACATCGGGTTTTGGTTTTAAAACAATTCCCTCTGAATTAAGAAAGGCAGCCAGTCACTCTGGAGGAACTGCAGACATCTACAGCTCAGGAAGTAAAATCTGTTCACAGGATTTATTATCTGTGCACTAAACCAGTCTGACGTTTTATGGAACATTTGGAAGACTAGGAAAATAGTCTTAAAGCAAACACGGGTAACATTTAGATAGTGTGTTCTGATCACATGACTCCATATTTGAACTTATGGCTGCAAATCCCTCTAAAGACACTTTCCCATATTAATGGCTGGATGATGGCAGCATCTTCAGCCAGGAAAAGGGAAACAGGTCAGAGTCGATGGGAAGCTTCATGTATTCGTAAAGCACTATAAAACCTACAGCTAGAAGCCTTTTTTCACTAAAGAATATAACTTATGGTTTCTACATTTTTTCCAAAGCTGAACCAAGGCAAGGCAATTTTATTTGTATAGCACACTGTCAAAACAAGGCAATTTAAGGTGCTTTACATGATTAAAATTGGAACACAGCATAAATCAATTTGATGATCAAAATACAAGAAAGCAATTACAATAAGACAATAGTCAAGACAATACAACAATGTAAGGACAAGCAGGTAAAAACACAGTTTGTATTCACTAACTGATCTAGCTGAAACCAAATGAAATGAATTTAGTATTCATAGTTTATAATAAAAATAATAATATTATCTGATGACTGTATGTCAAACAAATCTTCAATGAAACGTGAACCATCCCCTTTATGCCTAATAATTCCCATTTAAAACATCAGCATCACATTCTCTTAATGGAAATAAGTGAAGGTGCAGCAAAATCTGAGGAAACACGATGAAGTTGTACGCTTTAAGCTGAACAGGTAACAACTTTCCCCGTCATGTTTTTTGTTTCCAAACTAGTGCCAGTCATGGTGAAACTACACTGAAATGTGTCTTTTTTTTACATTAAGGTCATTCTGTCTAAATTAAAGTTTATTCATTCACAAAAATCTAATGTGTCTAATGAGTCTAATGCCCTTCTCATTTTGCTGCACAGATTTTTCTGGAGGTTCAACTATCTGCCTTTTAGTAGAAAATTGCGCAATTGCAATTTTTGGCATGTATGGCAATCTGTGTCGTCACTCAAACACAAAAATACCACTTGCTTGCAATTTATGTATGTACTGCCCCCTATCATCAGGAAACTACACACTGTCACTTTAAGTAATATACAATCAATTAGAGTGCCTCCTAGTGGTTGAAATTTTTCTTTAATTTTTTGCTTTAATTCTTTTATGGTTTGTGAAATAGAGCCAGTTTAATTTGGTATCGAGGTCACAAACATTTGGGGTTTTTTTGCATGTAACATTCCAATGAAGGAAAAGGGTTTTTTTTAAATCGATGCTAGGGGTCTGATAGGTTTATAGCTTTAGATAACCTTGTCACACTGTAACAAAAAGCTTTTCTATTCAGAAGTGGGTGGGGTCTAAATCACCGGATCGAGAAATTTTTATTATCCCGAGATAAAAATTTCAAATTATCAGGAGGGCTGAATACATTTGCATGGCACACTTTTCATTTTTGAAATCATTTTTCCACCTTAAAGTTATGCATCACTCTCCGTTGTTCACTTTGTGGCTGAAGCATGACAGAATGTAACAACATTTAGTGAGCGTGAGTTATTTTTGCACCAAATGTATTTTAGTTTTGTGATTGAAAATAAATCATGTGCTGACCAATGAAGAAATAGTTAAAAGAACATTAAAAAGTGCATCTCCCTCCATCTCTTCAGATAAATCAGTGTTTCATCACTCAGGACTCCTCAAGATGAGGCCAGGAGGCCTTCCTGAGGACGGCCTGCAGGGGGCAGCAGCGCTATTAGAAAGTTCAGAAACACTAAAACCAAAGGGTTTAACAGGTTTTTAACGTCTAAAACAGTAAGCACACAAAAACAATGGGATTAGGAAGAATGGCACAAAGCAAGTAAAAAATGAAATTATTCTCCTTTTACATATGAAAACAAATGCAATGATAAAATGCCCATATAAGGAGTAGAATAAGAAAAGAATACAGCCTCTGTGAGGAAGTAGAGTCATGGCTAAAAGGCTTTCAGTTACACAAATCATGTCTTTTGTGGTAAAAAAAAAAAAAAAATATATATATATATATTTCCAGTTTTTCATGTAGAATGACTAAATGTAATATTTTCCCCAGTATGCTTTATTAGTAAAAGATTTGGTCATGTTTCGCCCGGGCACCAACCAGCTGGAATCTGAGCAGAAACGCTGTTTGCTCAGGTTTTCACCTTCCAGTTAATCTGGAGGTAGAAGTTCAAAACTCACCAATGGTGTGGAAACCCAAGGAAGCCCTCCGTTCTTTTCATGCAGTAGGAGGAAAAAACATACACAACCCTAAGGCAAGAAATTGGACCATTTGACAAACATAATTTGGAATAAAAATCATTAGTAACTATTAATCCAAAAGCATAACTAACAAAACAAACTTGACGGCAGTCAGTCCCACCTTTTGGATTGTTTTGGAGGCTCCACCTTTCTATCTATCTTCTATATTTCTATATATGAAGCGAGACATGATGGTGCAAACCTTACACAGTATCATCCATCTGGTTTTCATCATATGTAAGCAAATTATAATAAATATGTTGTGTGTCACCTGTTCTTTAAAAGAAGTCTGGTCTTTAGGCTGATTTCAAACCTCAAATTTAATATCTAGTTGTTTAAAAGAAAAATAGATTTCAAATAATCGTTTTAAATGTGGCATTTAACATTAAATGTGCGTGATGTGAAAGAAAAACTGTTAGCTGGTTGGAACAAATGGATGATTGAAGTGAAATGACTCTTCAGATGATGTCTGTTGTGAATTGTTGCTAAGGAAATAGGCTGAATTGAATGAATACATTTTATTTGAAAGCTCCTTTCAACACCCCCAAGGAAACTTCATAATACTGTAAAAACACATAAGAGAACAATGACTACACAAAGAACAGTAAGAATTAGGAAAACATGAATAATAAGTTCATAGTGAATATGCAGACAGGAACAGATGGAGATGAGATTTAAACTGAGGGAGAGAACCAATGTTTGGCTGTGCTTCCCTTAGTGCTGATGTGGACAATGCTTAAATGGTCAGACAGGGACGGAGGAGCGAGGCGTTGAGTGGCCTCCACGCTAGTCAGATTCACATCCATTTATACGCTGATGATACAGTTCTGTATTAAATCTAATCCAACCCTGAACGCTACCCTGACTTCCCAGCAGTACAGCTTCAACAATCATCTTCACTTTGTCTGAAATACAAACGAAATACAGTTCATGGTCTCTGACCAAACCAGACCCTGGATGCTGTAGCATCTCCGCCTGTCCAGGTTATCTGATAATAAGTCATCCTCCACCCAACACCACCCTGGGCTTAGTGACAGTCCCCCGATATCATCTGCAGCCCTGTCATCATTTATCAAACTGCAATCCATTCATAATCCAGTCATAATCATTGTTATTGGCATTAAATGTCATTACTGGCATTTTTACCGGTTTGCATCTTTAACAATCATCATTTTTATGGCCTCATGATAATAATATTAATAATAAGAATAATAAGAATAAGAATAATTTGATTTACAACAATTCTATCACATGTTTGGACCAATTGTTCACGGTGTATCTGGTGTTGTGTGTGTTCTCAGATCTGAAGAGAGAGGCCAGTATCTGCCACATGCTGAAGCACCCCCACATCGTGGAGCTGCTGGAGACCTACAGCTCTGACGGCATGCTCTACATGGTCTTTGAATTGTAAGTCAGCTCACATCTAGAGAGTGCACATACAGAAAGTCCTCCACATCTGCTACGTATGAGCTGGATTTGAAATAGAATGGGACGAGGAGGAGAGATGGGGAGAGGAGTCCACACTGCATGGTGATAGAGAGTTTTATGTAACCAGCAGTGATAGGAGAAAGCTGCTTAGACAGAGCAGAAACACTTATATGCCATGGAAGAAAAGATCAGATTAAGATTCCACTCTTGCTGCTTCCTCCAGTTTTTCTAAAAGCTGATCCTTCCTCGGAGCTCCTCCTGGCCAGCGCTCTATCTTCATCTTTCCCGCTCTTCCAGAACTAATTCCTTTATCATGTAATTGTGTTATCACTGAACAGGCCAGCGCTCGGCCAGCGCTCGGCCAGCGCGCGCCTTTCTATCACACCTACAGAGAGAGGACTTTGAAGGAAGCTCCATTTAAAGGGATTTTCATACTTCCAGGGCGCTTTTCCTGCCCATTTTTCACACACATGCTACTGCAGCCAGCAGATGTTCTTGAAGCTTCGCCTTGGTTTGAGAGGAGAAAGGATAAATGAGCCAAGCAGGCGGCCTGCTGGGCCCTTCTCTGTTCCTGTCCCAGTCCTCATGAATCTGCTGGCAGCAGCTAACATCTAAGTTAGAGTGCTGCAGAGCCTCAGACGATGACGAGCAGACCAATGATGAGCGACGCTACAAACAGAGACTGGATGACTTCAGGCAGCTGTTTGTGTCTTCATCCCCAGCGGCTTGTTCACCATGGAGGAAGGGAATCCTGCTGGGTCCTAACTGGGGATGTTTAGTTCAGTGTGAAGCTGTGAGACTGGCTGATGATATCCTGGTGTTAACTGAGGATTTCTGAGAGGAATCAGATTCATTTCCTATCTCTGTTAGCTCATGTAGTCCTTACTGATTGGTTTAGATGGAGGAATCTGTTACTCATCACTCCTATCTACATCTATACTTCTGTCCACATAGACATGTCCAGAAGGACGATACCAACCCCGCTCTCCACATACAGGATCGACTTTTATATCTTCTCTTTCCGTTAGAGCACAGGTGTCAAAGTCAAGGCCCCGGGGCCGAATCCAGCCCACCATGGCCATTGATGTGGCCCTCTAAACTGTAGAGGACTTTTTACATAGAACTTTTAAGTTCTACTTATATGCACCTAAATACACTTTTATTACTCAAATCAGTGTTAATTTGAATAGTCCTGAATCGCATCATTATGAAAAGATGTTCAGAATCATTTAATTTTAACAACTACTTGTTGAGACAGATATTTATTCGTGTTTTAGAAGTTTGTTAAATATAGTTTTATTAATGTTTTCTGCTACAACCGGCCCTTTAAGGACATTCGTTATCTTAATGCGGCCTGGGATGGAAATGAGTTTGACATCTCTGCTTTAGAGCCCCCATGATTTTTAGAGTCATTCCGAGATATTCTGCTCCATACGGACATGATGGTATCACACGGCTGCAGATTTGCTGGCTGCACATCAGTGATGTGATTCTGTCTGAAAGGGGCTCGGTTGGCCCTATGGATGCAGCGATGCTGTTAGAGCGTTGGGTGGAGGTGCATCACCCACACCAATGCTTCTACAGCAATGGACCTGGTCAACACCAAACTAAGGTAGGCTGTGGTGTTTAAATGACCAGATGGTGCTAATTCCATGAAACTTCCAGTAGCAGTTGGACTCATGAGGTAGGATGGGTGCAGGCTTTGGTGCTGTTTATCCCAAACCTCTTCCTACCTGCTGGTTCCTGATGAGGAGGGCTGGACTGAGACGCATTTTCAGCCCTGGAGTTTCCTGCCTCATACCGGCCCACTTTACATCACAACCTATTTTTATTCAAATTAGGGACGTACTGATGCCTTTATGATCTTTAGACGTCTAGGCTAAAATCACTCCACCACTTGTCTAACAATGATCGTTTTTCAGCCGTCCAGGTTTAGACCAGCCATCTGATAGACGTCTAAAAGATGACCACCTCTATACGCCACGTCTAATGTTTGACGTTTAAATAACCGTTAATGATTTATTTATAGATGTCTAAAGGTATACGTTTGCCAGACGTTTATTTTTATACCAAATTTATGCACCATTACAGAATCTAGACGTCGTATATACGTCTATTAAATGTATCATAGCCTCATGATATTCTAAAAAATCCAACTATCACAATCTATTAAATTAATCACAAAAAACCTATTAAAAATAAATTAAAGTTGTGAAATTGAATGTTAAATCAGGTTTTCTAAAAAATAAAGGGGGAGGACCAAATTTAACCTGTGATCCTTTCCTTTATGTCATGCCAGGATGTTATGACAATTATCTTTTAAAAAGGTTTCAGTAACACTATCCTTATTTTACCACTGGATATAAATACATCTCTTAATGTTAACATTTACCCAACTATCCTACTGTAATGTAAATCAATACATTTGTCAAGCATTATTCAACCATCACAAACATATGAATGTGCAATATACATGTTTTTAATTTCAATACATTTGTAAACATACAACATACACATAAACAGAGATTGTGGTGAAAACTAATCTACAAAATTACTAAAATAAAATAGAAATGTTGGTATTTGCATGCAAAACATGTACAAAACAAAAACTAGGCCAAAACATTTGTTTAAAAATACAAAAACTCTGCAAAACTGCATCAACCTAAACCAAAATGTAAAAAATAAAATGTAATTACACCATTGGTGTCCTGGGCCTCTTATAGCTCCCTCCACCACTTCGAGCTGGGGCCTGTTTTAGATGTGCAGCCATTGCTGAGCTGATCATATACTCTGTGGCCTCTTTGAAAGTTTTCTAAACAGATTCTACAAACACAGCAATAGAGTAAATGAAAGTGGAGTCAAACCCATAACAATTGGCTTAGTAATCCTGATCCCTAACCACTAGACCACCATAGAAATTATATTTCACTCCACCTGTGGCGTGAAACCAAATGAAAGGACGCAAACGGCGATTGACTTAAAAATATATCAAAATGAACATTACAGGAGCTAAAGCAGTGGATTTTCTTGTAATATGTGGACATTTTTAGATTTAAAAATATATATCAAAGAACTACAAGTGACCTTTACTGCGTTTAATGGGTATAAAACGGCCTGAATCACTGATAGCTGATAGCAAGCACCTGCTGCTCTTAAGCCCCGCCCCCCGCACCTGTGCACGACGTGAAATCACGTCGTGATTTCAATCAGCAGAATGAAACAGAAAAGCAGCAGAAGTGAAAAAAGATTGGCATTGAAAAATATATGAAAGTCTAAACATTTGATTGTAAGTGAGTTAATTGTTTTAATACATATATTTTGAGTTTCATTTCAATTTTTTTCACTTTCAATTTTTATTTCACTTTTAATACAGAAATTTTCACTACATTTATTTCAGATTCACATTTAAGATTTTCTGTTAAAATTTTATTTTCCAATGCCATATTTTATTTTCAGAGCCAATGTTTCTTTCCAGTTTCATCTGAAGCTGGTATCGTTATAACCCAATAGCGTACCACTATCCATCCATCCATCCATCCATTTTTTTAACCGCTTAATCCTTAATGGGTCGCGGGGGGGCTGGTGCCTATCTCCAGCTGTCAACTGGCGAGAGG